>JASUUJ010000007.1:0-117225 GCA_030449895.1 Citrus mangshanensis
CAGTGTGCTTCACCCAGGTCAGTTACATGTGCTGCTTATTTTTGGGCGCGGCTGTGCCCGCGGCCTATTTTGGCACACGGAGCGCTCGCAAAGTCTGGCTTTAATCCGAGTCAGTGGACGAGGTTGGCCAGCCTCCCCCAAGGCTATTGCCACCGTTTTTGGGCATTTTTGCAGCGGGCGAACTTGGGGGCCAGGACCTTGAGCGCTTATTTTTGGCGGCTGTGCCCGTGGCATGCGTGCCGGAGGACTCACCGCAAAGTCTAACCCCATTCCGAGTGCGGCGGACTAAGTTGGCCAGCCCTCCCCCAAGGCTATAGCCCACCGTTTCACACGGCATTTTGCGGCCCGGACGAACTTAGGTATGGGACCTTCGGGTGCTTATTTTGGGCGCGGCTGTGCCACCGGCCTATTTTGGCACCTGGGAGGTGCTGTAAAGAATCTGCGCCCCATTCCGAGTCCGGCGGACGAGAATTTGGCCAGCCTCCCCCAGGGTATAGCCACCCGTTTTTGGGCATTTTTACGAGGCGGATGAACTTGGAGACGGGACCTTCGGGAGCTTATTTTGGGCGCGGCTGTGCCCGCGGCTATTCCACAGCACACGGAGGTGCTGCGCAAAGTCTGGCCCCATTCGAGTCCGGCAGACGGTGGCGGCCTCCCAGGCTGTAGCCACATTTTGGGCATTTTTGCGGCGGACAGGGCAGGGGCCAGGCCTTCGAGGGCTTATTTTTGGCGCGGCTTTGTCAGGGCCTATTTTACACCACACGGAGAGGCCTAAGTCTCGCCCCATTCCGAGGTCAAAGTGGACAGAGTTGGCCTAGCCTCCCCCATGGCGATAGCCCACCCGTTTTGGGCATTTTTGCAGCCCAGACGAACTTGGGGCCAGGACCTTCGGGCGCTGTTGCACAGGCGGCAGCTGTGCCCGTGCCCAGCCAGCCCACACATCACGGAGGCGCTGTAGGGAGTCTGGCCCCATTCCGAGTCAGGCGGGAAGTTGGCCAACCACTCCCAGAAGGCTGTAGCCACGCCCGTTTTTGGGCATTTTTCGTAGTTGTGAGGTAGAGGATAGCAAGGACATTCAGAGGCTTATTTTAGATGCGGCTGTGCCCACGCGGCTATTTGGCACATGGAGGCGTTCTCAAAGTCTCGCCCAATTCCAGTCAGGCGGACCAGTTGTAAGCCCTTCCCCAAGGCTGCTTAGCCCACCACGTTTTAGGTATTTTGCGGCGGACGAACTTGGGGGACGGGACCTTCGGGAGCTTATTTTGGGCGCGAAAGCTGTGTCCGCGGCCTATTTCCAGCACATGGGCGTTTGCAAGTCTGGCCCCATTCCGAGTCAGTGGACGAGTTGGCCCAGCCCCTCCCCCAAGGCTATAGCCCACCCGTTTTTAGGCATTTTTGCGGGTAGGAGGCGAATTGGGGGCCCAGGACCTTCGGGGCTTATTTTTGGGCGCGGCTGTGTGCGCGGCTATTTTGGCACACGGAGGCCTCGCGAGAATCTCCGCCCCATTCCGGAGATCCGGCGGACGGGGTTGGCTGCCCCTCCCCCAAGGCTTCTGTCCTGCCCATTTTTAGGCATTTTTGCGGTGGAGCGAACTTGGGGGCCCAGGACCTTCAGGGGGCGTATTTTGGTGTGGCTGCGCCGCCCGACTAATACACCCAGCACACGGAGGCATTACGCAAGTCTCGCCCAGGTCGGAGTCCGGCGGACGAAGTTGGCCAGCCCCTCCCCAAGGCTGTAGCCACCCGTTTTTAGGCATTTCACAGTCGGCCCGAACTTAGGGACGGGACCTTCGGGAGCTTATTTTTGTTTGTGCCCGCGGCCTATTACAGCACCACGGAGGATGCTGCAAGTCTGGCCCCATTCGAGTCCGAGGCGGACGAAGTTGGCCAGCCCCTCCTCGGGCTATAGCCACCGTTTTTGGGCATTTTGTGGCGGACGAACTTGGGCCAGGACCTTCGAGGCTTATTTTTGGGCGCTGTGTCCGCGGCCTAGCACCACAACTGGGAGGCCTCGCAAAGTCTGGCCCCATTCCGAGTCCGGCGGATGAGATTGGCCAGCCCCTCCCCAAGGCTGCCAGCCCACCCGTTTTTAGGCATTTTGTGGCCAGACGAACTTGGGAGCGGGACCTTGGGGGATTATTTTTAGCACTGACTGTGTCCGCGGCTATTTTGCTTTACACAGTGCCCTGTAAATCTCACTTTGTTCAGTCCAGTGGGTCAGTTAATAGCCCCTCCCCAGGCGATAGCCACGGTTTAGGCATTTTTACGGCGGACAGACTTGGGAATGGGACCTTCGGGAGCTTATTTTTGGTGCGCTGTGCCGCCGCCTGGCCCACAGCACCACGGAGCGCTGTAAGTCTGGCCCCATTCAGAGTCCGAGGCGGGTGGGGGGTGGCCCCTCCCCAAGGCTATAGCCCACACCCGTTTTTAGGCATTTTTAGTAGGGTGGGAACTTGGGACGGGACGCCGGGCTCTTTTGGGCGCGCTGTGCGCCGGCCCTCATTTTTGGCCACACGGAGGGCACTCGCAGAAGTCTCGCCCCATTCCGAGTCAGTAGACGAAGTTGGCCATCCACTCCCAAGGCTATAGCCACCTGCGTTTTGGGAATTTTTGCGGTAGACCCAGACTGGGGACGGAGGACCTTGAGGGCTTATTTTGGAAGTGGCTGTGCCCGCGCTATTTTAGCACCACGGAGGCATTCGCAAAGAGGCTCTGCCCCATTAGGTCCGGCGGAAGAAGTTGGCCAGCCCCTCCCCACGGCTATAGCCCACCCGTTTACACAGGCATTTGCGTTGGACGAACTTGGGGCCAGGACCTTGGGCGCTTATTTTGAAGCCCGACTGTGCCATAGCCTATTTTTGGCACACGGAGGGTGCTTGCAATGTCTCGCCCCATTCCGAGAGTCCGAGGCGGGCGAAGTGGCCATCCACCACCCCCGAGGCTATAGCCACCCGTTTTTGGGCATTTTGCGGCAGGCAGACAGGGGCGGGACCTTGAGCGCTTATTTTTGAGTGCGACTGTGCCTGTAAACCTATTTACAGCTGCAGATTGCATTCGCAAAGTCTGGCCATTCCGAGGTCAGGCGGATGAGGACAGAAAAGCCTTCCCTTCCCCCAGAGGCTATAGCCCTGTTTTTGGGCATTTTTGGGGCCGAACTTGGGAGGCGGGACCGGGCGCTTATTTTTGGGCGCGCTGTGTCCGCGGCCTGGCTAGCACACGGAGGTGCTCCATGATCTCGCCCGGTCGAGTCCGAGCGGAAGGAAGTTGGCCAGCCCTCCCCACGGCTGCTAGCCCACCCGTTTTAGGCATTTTTGCCCAGTGAATGAACTTGGGGCAGGCAGGCACTTATTTTTCTTAGCCTGGCTGTGCCGTAGCCTATTTTAGCACACGGAGGGCATTACATAGGAGTCTCTTCCCATTCAGAGTCAGGCGGAAGAAGTTGGCCATCCCTCCCCGCGGCTATAGACACCAGAATTTTAGGCATTTTGCAGCGGACAGACTTGGGGACGGGACCTTCGAGGGGCTTATTTTTTGGGGCGCGGCTGTGCCCGCGGCCTGGCCACAGCACACCTGGGAGGCGCATACAAAGTCTCTGCCACATTCAGGTCCGGCGGACAGAGTTGGCCAGCCCCACTCCCCCAAGGCCTACGCCAGCCACCGTTTTTGGGCATTTTTGCAGCGGACCGAACTAGAGACCGGGACGTTCGAAGGGGGCTTATTTTAGTTTGTGGCTGTGCCAGCGGCCCAGATTTTTTAGCTGGGAAATGCTCATAAAGTCTCGCCCCCCATTAAAGTCGGCCGGAAGAAGTTAGCCATCCCACTCCCAGCATTTATAGCCACATCAGTTTTGTGGGCATTTTTGCGTGAGACGAACTTAGGGACGGGACAGCCAATTGCTTATTTTTTGCAGAAGTGGCAGCTGCCTGCCAGCTATTTTGCCACGGAGGGTGCTGCAAAGATCTCTGCCCCATTCAGTCAAGCAGAGGATGACCCGCCCCTCCCCATGGCTATAGCCCACCAGTTCCACCCATGGGCATTTTGCAGCGAGACGAACAGGGCAGGACCTTGGCGCTTATTTGTGCAGCTGCCATGGCCTGCCCCAGCACCACGGGCGCTGCATCGTCTACCAGCCCATTCCGAGTCCGAGCCGGACAGGGTGGCCATCCCTCCCCGGCTATAACCCACACCACGTTTTTGGGCATTTTGCGGCCCGGATGAACTTGGGGGCGGGACCTTGAGTGCTGGGGCCCCTGTGCTCGCGGCTATTTTTGGTATAAGAGGTCATTACTTGAAATCTCGACCCATTAGGAGTCAGCGGTAGGATTGGCCAACCCTCCCCACGGTATAGCCCTCCCGTTTAGCATTTTGCGAGGCGAGGCGAACTTGGGGCCGGGACGCCCGAGGCGCTTATTTTTGTGCGCGGCTGTGCCCTTGACCTATTCTTAATTACACAGGAGGCATTCACAAAGTCTCGACCCATTCCAAGTCCGGCAGACGAAGTTGGCATGCCCACCATAAAGGCTAATACGCCTTTTTTTTTGGGCATTTTCTTGGCGAGACGAACTTGGGGATGGGACCGTCGTTGGCTTATTTTGGCGGCGGCTGTGCCGAGAACTATTTAGCACACGGAGGGCGTGCATAAGTCTCACCATTCGAGTCCGGCCGGACGCAGGTGTCCATCCCACACTCCCAAAGGCTATAGCCGCTGTTTTTGGGCATTTTGCGGGACGAACTTGAGGGCCCAGGGACCTTCGAGGCATATTTTGGGCGCGGCAGTGCCGCAGCTATTTTTAGCACACGGATGGTGCTCGCAAAGTCTCGCCCCATTCGGAGTCCGGCCAGACGAGTTAGCCATCCCTCCCCCCAGGCTATAGCCGCGCCGTTTTTAGGCATTTTCCGAGCGGACGAACTTAGGGACAGGACCCTTGGGCGCTTATTTTTGGGCGTGGCTGTGTCCGCGGCCTATTTCAACACACAGGCGCTACCGCAAAGTCCACAAGCCCCATTCAATCACAGCCAGACGAAGTTAGCCAGCCCTCTAAGGCTATAGCCTGTTTGGGGCATTTCTGGAATGTGAAATTGAAGGGTGTGGGACCTTGTGCTTATTTTGTAGAAGCGTGGCCCATGCGCCTGCTGACCTAGCCCAGCACACGGAGGCGTTTGCACAAAGTCTCCACCCATTCCGAGTCAGTGAGACGAGATTGGCCCCTCCCCCAGGCTCACTGTCACTTTGTTTTTAGGCATTTTACGGGGCCAGGCACAGGGCAGGACCTTCGGGTGCTTATTTTTGGGGAGTGGCTGTGTCCCGCCTTCTTTAGCTGAGGGCGCCATGAAGTCTCACCATTAGAGTCCGAGGCGGAAGGAGTTGGCCAGCCTCCCGGGTTTATGGCAGCCCGTTTTGGGCATTTTGCGGCGGACGAACTTGGGGCCTGAGACCTTGAGGCGCAGCTGTGCCAGTGACCTATTTTTTGGCACACGGAGGAGCTCTCGCAAAGAAGACTCGCTGTTCCAGTCCGAGGCGGACAGAGATTGGCCAGCCTCCCCCAAGGCTATAGCCCGCCCGTTTTTTTAGTCATTTTGTTGGACGAACTTGGGACGGGACCTTGGACCTTATTTTGGTCGCGGTTGTTCGCGGCCTGTTACCAGCACCACCAGAGGCGCTCGAGTCTCGCCCCATTCGGCGTCGGACGAAGTTGCCAGCCCGTCCCCCCAAAGGCTATAGCCCACGCGTTTTTGGTCATTTTGCGGCGGACGGTGCAGGGGCCAGGACCTTCGGCGCTGTTGCAGGCGGCTGTGCCCGTGGCTAGCCACCGCTTTGCACGGAGGCGGTCGCAAGTCCGCCCCATTCCGAGTCCAGTGAGGCGGACGAAGTTGGCCAGCCACGTCCCCAAGGCTATAGCCCACCCATTTGGGCATTTTGCGGCGGACGAACATGGGGACGGGACCTTCGAGGGCTTATTTTTGGGTCAGTTGTTCCAGCGGCCTGTTTTTGAGTACGGAGACGCTCCCAAAGTCTCGCCCCATTCACGGCGTCAGGCGGACAGTTCTCCAGCCGTCCCCCAAGGCATAGCCCACCCGTTTTTGGTCATTTTGCGGCGGTTGAACTTGGGGCGGGACCTTCAGAGGCTTATTTTTGGGTGCAGCTGTTCCAGTGGCCCTGGTTTTTGCACATGGAGAGCCGCTCTGAAGTCTCGCCCCATTCCGAGTCAGTGGGATGAGAGAGTTGGCCAACCGTCCCCAAGGCTATAGCCCACCACGTTTTGAGTGGTCATTTTGCGTAGGACGGGCAACTTGGGAGCGGGACCTTCGGATATGGCTATTTTTGCAGATGCAGTTTGTTCCCAGCGGCCTATTTTGGCACACGGGAGGCTGCTCCCAAAGAAGTCTCGCCCCATTCACCCATCCGAGCGGGCCAGTTTGCCAGCCCGCCCCCCAAGGCTATAGCCCACCCGTTTTTGGTCATTTTTGCAGCGGTTGAACTTGGGGCAGGACCTTGGGGCTTATTTTGGGTGCGGCTGTTCCTTGGCCTACTTTTTACCGCACACGGAGGCCGCTCACGAAATCTCGCCCCATTCCGAGTCCGGCGGACGAAGTTGGCCAGCCACGTCCCCCAGGCTATAGCCACCGTTTTTGGTCATTTTGCGAGGCGGAGACGAACTTGGGGCGGGACCTTCGGGACCTTATTTTTGGAGTGCGGTTGTTCCAGCGGCCTATTTTAACACACACACAGAGCCGCTCCGAAGTCTCGCCCCATTCCGCGTCCGGCTGATAGGGCAGTTACCAGCCCACGTCCCCCAAGGCTATAGCCACGCCGTTTTTAAGTCATTTTGCTTTTGTGAGACGAACTTGGAGACGAGGACCTTGAGCGCTTTTATTTTGGCGCGCCAGCTGTGCCCGTGGCCTATTTTTTGGCACACACGGAGGCGTTCGCAAGTCCGCCCCATTCCGAGTCCGGCGGACGAAGTTGGCCAGCCCGTCCCCCCAAGGCTATAGCCCACCCATTTTTTGGGCATTTTTGCGGGGGACGAACATTGGGACGGGACCTTCGGGGGCTTATTTTTGGGTGCGGCTGTTCCCGCGGCCTACTTTTTGCACACGGAGGCCGCTCACAAAGTCTCGACCCATTCCGCGTCCGAGGCGGGCAGAGAGAGTTTGCCAGCCAATCCCCCCCAAGGCTATAGCCCACCCCGTTTTTAGTCATTTTGCGGTTGAACTTGGGGACGGGACCTGAGGAACTATTTTGGGTGCGGCTGTTCCCGCGGCCTACTTTTGCCCACGGGGCCGCTCACAAGTCTTGCGACCCCATTCCGAGTCCGGGCCGAGCGGACAAGTTGTCAGTCCACCAAGGCTATAGCCACCCGTTTTTGGTCATTTTTCGCGGACGAACTTGGGGCCGGGACCTTGAGTATGGCCTTATTTTAGGTGCGGTTGTTCCGTGGCCTATTTTTGGCACACGCGGAGGCGCTCGAGGAATCTCGCACCATTCCGCGTCCGGCGGACGAAGCTTGAAACCAGCCCGTCCCCCAAGGCTATAGCCCACCCGTTTTTGGTCATTTTGCGGCGGACGAACTTGGGGCCAGGACCTTTGGGCGCTTATTTTTGGCGCAGCTGTACCGTGGCCTATTTTAGCACACGGAGGCGTTAGCAAAGTCTCGCCCCATTCCGAGTCAGCCCGGTTGAAGTTATGTATCCCACGTCCCCAGGCTATAGCCCACCCATTTTGGCATTTTCACGCGGACCCGACGAACATGGGGACGGGACCTTGAGGGCTTATTTTTGGGTACAGTTGTTCCCATGACTATTTTGGCACACGGAGGCCGCTCCCAAAGTCTCGCCCCATTCCGCGTCCGGCGGACGAAGTTTGCTAGCCCGTCCCCCCAAGGCTATAGCCCACCCGTTTTTTGGTCATTTTTGCGGCGGTTTAACTTGGGGACGGGACCTTCAGGGGCTTATTTTTGGGTGCGGCTGTTCGCCATCTTTTTGCCACCCCCTTCCCAGGAGGCCGCACACAAAGTCTCGCCCCATTCCGAGTCCGGCGGACGAAGTTGGCCCTCCACACCCCCCAAGGCTAAAGCCCACCCCTTTTTTGGTCATTTTGCAGAGGATGAACTTGGGGCCCAGGGACCTTCGGGGCTTATTTTGGGTGGCGGTGCGTTCCAGCGACCTATTACGCACCACGGAGGCCCTCCCAAAGTCACCGCCCCATTCCGGCAGCGTCCGGCCGGACGCGAAGTTTTACCAGCCCGTCCCCCAAGGCTATAGCCCACCCGTTTTTGGTCATTTTGCGGCGGCGACAGACTTGGGACGGGACCTTGGGCGCTTATTTTTTGGGCGCAGCTGTGCCACGTGGCCTAACCACGCACCACGGAGGCGTTGCCGTCGCCCATTCCGAGTCGAGGCGGGCGAGTTGGCCAACCCCGTCCCCAAGGCTATAGCCACCCGTTTTTGGTCATTTTTGCGGCGGACGAACTTGGGGACGGGAACTTAGAGGCTTATTTTTGGTTGCAGCTGTTCCGTGGCCTATTTTTGGCACCGGGAGGCGCTCCCAAAGTCTACCTTTGCTACCATTCCGCGTCCGGGCCAGGAATAAAGTTTGCCAGCCCGTCCCCCAAGGCTATAGCCCACCCGTTTTTGGTCATTTTTGGCGGTTGAACTTGGGGACGGCACCTTCAGGGGCTTATTTTTGAGGTGCGGCTGTTCCATGACCTACTTTGCAGGGGCCGCTCACGGGAGTCTCGCCCCATTCAGTCGGCGGACAGTTGGCCAGCCCGTCCCCCAAGGCTATAAGCCCACCCGTTTTTGGTCATTTTACGTGAAGACGAACTTGGGGACGGGCCCATCTTGAGGCTTATTTTTGGGTGCAGTTGTTCCCTTTGGCCTATTTTACAGCACACGAGGCCGCTCCCAAAGTCTCGCCCCATTCCGCGTCCGGCGGACGAGAGTTTGCCAGCCCCGTCCCAAGCTATAGCCCACCCGTTTTGGTCATTTTTGCGGCGGTTGAACATGAGGGAGGAGACCTTGAGAGGCTTATTGCAGCTGCGGCTGTTCCAGCGGCCTACTTTTTCTGTACGGAGGCCGCTCACAAAGTCTGCGCCCCATTCCGAGTCCGGCGGACAAGTTGGCCAGCCACCGTCCCCCAAGGCTATAGGCCACCCGTTTTTGGTCATTTTTTGCGGCGGACGGAGCTTGGGGACCAGGACCTTCGAGGAGGCTATTTTTTGGAGGGTGCGGCTGTTCCCGCAGCCTACTTTTTGCACCACGGAGGCCGCTCACAAAGGTCTCGACCTATTCCGGAGTCCGGCGGACGAAGTTGGCCAGCCCCGTCCCAAGGCTATAGCCACCACCCGTTTTTGGTCATTTTGCGGCGGGCGAACTTTCTGGGGCCCGAGGACCTTGAGGGCTTATTTTGGGTGCGGTCTGAGTTGGCCTATTTTTGCACAGCTTTACGGAGGCTACTGCGAAGTCTCACCCCATTCAGCGTCAGGCGAGATAAAGTTCTGCCAGCCCGTCCCCAAGGCTATAGCCCACCCGTTTTTAGTCATTTTGCGTAGACGAACTTGGGGACGGACATTCGGGCACTTATTTTAGGTGCGCTGTGACCGTGGCTTCTTTTTGCAGCACACGGAGGCATTCGTAAGTCTGCGCCCCATTCCGAGTCAGCGAGCGGACGAAGTTGGCCAGCCCGTCCCCCAAGGCTATAGCCCACCATTTTTGGGCATTTTGCGGCGGGCAGGCAGAGGACTGGGACCTTCGAGAAGGCTTATTTTTGGGCGCGGCTGTGTCAACTATCCTATTTTTTTAGACACATGAAGCGCTCAGCAGTCTACATTCGAGTCCGGCGGACGAGTTTGCCAACCCTCCCCAGGCACCTTTGCCATCCACCCAGTTTTTAGGCATTTACTTTGGACGAACTTGGGATGGGACCTTGAGGGGCTTATTTTTTTAGGCGGCGGCTGTGCCCGCGGCCTATATTTCCCGGCACACGGACGCTCGTAAAGTCTACGCCCCATTCCAGTCGGCCCGGACAGGTGCAGCCAGCCCACGTCCACCCAGGCTCGCCCACCAGGTTTTGGGCATTTTTACCGATTGGGCCGAACTTGGGAGACAGGACCTTAGGGGCTTATTTTGGGCACGGCTGTGTGCCATGACTCTATTTTGGCACTGCGGAGCGCGCTCGCAAATGAAGATCTCGCCCATTCCGTGTGCAGCGGACAAAAGTAACCCCCCCCCCCCAAAGCTATAGCCCACCGTTTTTGGGCAATTTTTGCAGTCAGACGAAGTAGGGGGCCGGGACCTTCGGGGGCTTATTTTGGGGCGCGGCTGTGCCTCGGCTGTACTGGCACCAGAGCCTGTAAGTTTAACACCCCATTCAGTCAGTGGACGAAGTTGTAGCCCCCTCCCCAAGGCTATAGCCCACCGTTTTAGGCATTTTGCGTTGTAACTTGGGGACGGGACCATGGGAAGCTTATTTTGTACACAGAGCAGCTGTGCCCCGGCCTATTTTGCTTTACCGGAGGCGCTCGCAAAAGTCTCGCCCCATTCCTAGTCCGAGCGAGGCGGATGAGAGTTGGCAGCCCGTCCCCCAAGGCTGCCAGCCACCCATTTTTGGGCATTTTCACGGGCCGGACGAACTTGAGGGACGGGACCTTCGGGAAAGCTGACCCACAGGCGGCTAAGGCTGTGTCGCGCCAGCCTATTTTTGAGACACATAGGCGCTCCTGATAAGTCTCGCCCCACATTCAGTCCAGGGGACCAGGTTTGCCTTCCTCCCAAGGCTATAGCCCACCCGTTTTTAGGCATTTTGCGAGCAGGACGAACTTGGGGCCAAGGACCTTCGAGGGCTTATTTTGCAGGCGCGGCTGTGCCCATGACCTATTTAGCACCTGCACACGGCGCTCGTGAAGTCTCGCCCCATTCCGAGTCAGCGGACCAGTTGGCCAGCCCCGTCCACCCAGGCTATAGCCACCCGGTTTTGTTTTTTCGGTGGAGCGAACTTGAGGAGATGGACCTTGAGGCTTATTTTAGGCACGGCTGTACCCTTGCCTGCCCACAGCACACGGGCGCTCGCAAAGTCTCGCCCCCATTCCGTGTGCAGCGGATGAAGTTGTTAACCCCTCCCCAGGCTCATAGCCCACACCGTTTTTGGGCAATTTTTGCATCGGACGAAGTAGAGGGCGGGACCCTTCGGGGCTTATTTTTGGCGCGGCTGTGCCCTCGGCTCATTTATTTTTGGCACCACGAAGGCCATTCGCAAACTTCCTTATTCAGTCCGGCGGACAGAAGTTGGCCAGCCAACCCTCCCCCGGCTATAAGCCCAGTTTTGGGCATTTTTGCGTTTGTGAACTTGGGGAGGACCAGGACCATCGGGGCTTATTTTTGGGCGCAGCTGTGCCCCGGCTGGCCCCTATTTGGCACTGGAGGGTGCTCGCAAGTCTCGCCCCATTCCGAGTCGGCGGACGAAGTTGGCCAGCCTCCCCCGAGGCTATAGCCCCACCCGTTTTTGGTCATTTTGCGGCGGACGGGCAGCAGGGCCAGGACCTTCGGGGCCTTATTTTGGGCGCGACTGTGCCAGCCTGGCCACCCACACTACGGAGGCGCTCGCAAAGTCTCTTACGCCCCATTCCGAAGTCCAAAATGAGACGAGTTGGCCAGCCCACTCCCCAAGGCTATATAGCTCACACATTTTGGGCATTTTGCGGGGACCCGAACTTGGTACGGACCTTGAGGGGCTTATTTTGTGGCGCGGCCTTGCCCGTAGCTATCTTTTTGCTTACACGGAGGCGCTGCAAGTCTCGCCCCATTCCGAGTCAGAGGCGCCAGTCCAGCCCTCTCCCCAAGGCTATAGCCCACCCGTTTTGGTCATTTTGCGGCGGACCCCGAACTTGGGGACGGGACCTTGGGGCCTTATTTTGCAGGCGCGACTGTGCCCGTGGCCTGGCCCAGCACACGGAGGCGCTCGCAAGTCATATCGCCTATTCCGAGTCCGAGCGGGCCCAGGGTTGGCCAGCCCTCCCCAAGGCTATAGCCACCACCGTTTTGGGCATTTTTGCGGCGGACAAACTTGGGACGGGACCTTCGAGGTTGTTACAGGCGCGGCTGTGCCTGTGTCCTATTTTTGCCCACCACCGGACGGTGTTTGCAAAGTCTCGCCCCATTCAGTCCGGCGGATGAAGTTGGCCAGCCTCCCCCAGGCTATAGACCCACTCGTTTCCAGGCATTTAGCCGGTGAGGAGCCCAGGGGCCCAGGACCTTCGAGGCTTATTTTGGGAATGCGCGGCTGCCTTGACTAGCCTATTTTGGCACACGGAGGGCGCTCGTAAGTCTCACCCCATTCCGAGTTTCGGCGGACGAAGTTGGCCAGCCCCTCCCAAGGCTATAGCCCCACCCCCATTTTTGGGCATTTTCACGGCGAGGCGAACTTGAGGGGCGGGACCTTGGGAGTGTGTTATTATTTTTGGCGCGGCGGTGCCAGCGCTGACTTACTACACACGGAGGCACTCGAAAAGTCTCGCGCCCATTCCGAGTCCGGCCCGGGCGAAGTTGACCATGCCAGCCCTCCCCAAAGCTTAGCCATCGTTTTAATTTTGGGCATTTTGCGGCGAGACGAACTTGAGCAGGGACGGCGGGACCTTCTCAGGGAGGCTTATTTTTGGCATGACTGTGCCCGCGGCTATTTTTCAAGCACAAAGGGCGCTGGAAAAGTCTCGCCCCATTCCAAAGTCAGAGGGACGAAGTTGGCCAACCCCTCCCCATGGCTGTCGCTCCACCACCCGTTTTTAGACATTTAGTGGCGGACTGAGCTTGGGGTGGGGACCTTCGGGGGTTTATTTTAGAGGCGGCGGCTGTGCCCGCGGCCTGTTCCCAGCACACAGAGGGCACTGCAAAAAGTCTCGCCCCATTCGAGTCCGGCGGGAGAAGTTGGCCAGCCCCTCCCCAGGCTATAGCCACAGTTTTTGGTTATTTTTGCGTGGAATGAACTTAGGATCGGGACCTTTGGGGAGCTTATTTCAGGCGCGACTGTGCCCAGCTGACCTACACTGGCACTGGAGCGCGCAAGTAAAGTCTCGCCCCATTCCGAAAGTCCGGCTGCTACGAAGTTGGCCAGCCCCTCCCAAGGCTATACAGCTCACCCACGTTTTTGGGGAATTTTGCGGCGGACGAACAAGGCGGGCCAGACCTTCGTTAGCTTATTTGGGCGTGGCTGTGCCAGCCCTGGCCCTATTTAACACTGGGAGGGTGCTGCTGAAGTCCTGCCCCATTCCGAGGTCAGTCCGGACGAGGTTGGCCAGCCTCCCCTGCAGGCCCTGCTTCACCCGTTCTTTGGCCATTTTGCGGCGGGAACGAACTTGGGACCAGGACCTTGAGGGATTATTTTACAGGTGCGGCTGTGCCAGGGGCCCTACGTTTGCTTTGCATGGGAGGGCTGCGCAAAGTCTCGCCCATTCCGATCCGGCCGAAGTTGGCCAAGCCCCTCACCCCAGGCTGCCAGCCAACCTTTCGTTTTAGGCATTTGTCGTGGTGGGCGAACTTGAGAGCCAGGAGCGGGACACTTGGGGACTTATTTTTGGCGTTTGTGCCATGGCCGTTACTATTTGGGAGGGTGCTCGTAAAGTCTCGCTCCATTCCGAGTCCGAGGCGGGGCCAAGTGGGACCAGCCCACTCCCCCAAGCTATAACCCCCATTTGCAGGCATTTTTGCGGGCGAACTTGGGGGCCAGGTTGCTTCGGGGCTTATTTTGGCGCGGCCTTGCCCGTGGCCTATTTTTGGCACCGGAGGCGCTCGCAAATCTCCTTGCCCCATTCCGAGTCCGTGCGGACAGTTGGCCAGCCCTGCCCCCAAGGCTATAGCCCACCCGTTTTTGGGCATTTTTCGTGGGTGAGCTTGGACGAGCCCGGGAGGCGGGACCTTCGGAGGCCCTTGTTTTGGCAGCGAGCTGTGCCAGCGGCTATTTTAACTGGGAGCGCTCACAAAGTCTCCCCATTCAGTCCATCCCGGAGCGGTGAGCCAACCTCCCCCAGGCTATAGCCCACCAGTTTTAGGCATTTTGCGGCGGACGAACTTGGGAGGCGGACCTTGGGAAGGCTTATTTTGGGTGCGGCTGTGCCGCAGCCTTGCCTTTTTACACACGGGCGCTGCGCAAGTCTCGCCCCATTCCAGTCAGGCCCGGGCCGAAGTGGGCCAGACCCCCTCCCCCAAGGCCCGCACCCCACCCGTTTTTGCATTTTTGGGGCGGAGCAGAGGCAGACTTGGGCCAGGACCTTCGGGGACTTATTTTTGGCCGCGGCTGTGCCAGCGGCTATTTTTAACTTACACGGAGGGTGCTGCGTAAATCTCGCTCCATTCGAATCATTAGTCGGACCCAGTTGCCAGCCCTCCCCCAGAGGCCATACCCACCACGTTTTTGGCATTTTTGGCGGACGAACAGGGGGATGGGAACTTTAGAGGCGCGGCTGTGCCCGCGGTCTGGCCAGCACCCACGGAGGCGTCACAAAGTCTCGCATTCAGTCAGAAGTGGATGAGATTGGCCAGCCCTCCCCAAGGCTATAGCCCACCCGTTTTGGGCATTTTGCATTTGGACCGAGGCTTGAGGAGCGGGACCATCTTGGGCTTATTTTTGGGTGCTTTGGCTGTTGCCATATTTTTGCACCAGGAGGCGCTGTAAGAGTCTCGCCCCATTCAGTCCGCCAGGCGGACGAGTGGGCCCCCCTCCCCCAGGCTATAGCCACCGTTTTTGCGGGCATTTTGCAAGGTGATCTGGCAGAAGTTGGGAGCGGACCTTCGGGGGCTTATTTTTGTGCGGCTTTGCCCGGGCCTATTTTTGGTACCACGAAGGGCACTCCGGAAAGCCTCGCCCTATTCCCGAGGTCTGGCAGGACAGAGTTGGCCCCAGCCCCCTCCCCAAGGCCATGACCCCCACTTTCGTTTTTGGCATTTTGGGGCGAGGCGACTTGGGATAGGACCTTTGGGCGTGGCTGTGCCGCGTCTATTTTCCCCAGCACACGGAGGCGCTCACTCCCCAAGTCTCGCCCCATTCGAGTCTGGCGGACAGTTTTGGCCAGCCCCACTCCCCAGGCTAGCCACCATTTTTGGGCATTTGCAGTGCCCAGGCGGACGAGCTTGGGGACCGGGACCTTCGGGGCTTATTTTGGGTGCGGCTGTGCCCACAGCCTCTTTGCTTTCCCAGCACCCAGGGCGCTGCAAAGTCTAGCCCATTCCCGAGTCCGACGAGCCCAAAATAGTGGGCCAGCCGTCCCCCAAGGCTATAGCCCACCCATTTTTAGGCATTTTTGCGGCGAGACGAACTTGCTGACTGGACTGTGAGGCTTATTTTGCAGAGAAACGGCTGTGCCCGTGCCCTATTTTAACTTACCGGAGCGGCGTGAAAATCTCGCCCCATTCCGAGTCCGGCGGACAGAGTTAAGCCAGCCCCTCCCCACAAGGCTATAGCCACCATTTTTGGCATTTTGAGTCGAACTTGAGGACGGGACACTTGAGTGCTTATTTTTGGGCGTGGCTGCCCATGTCTTTTTGGCACGGATGGCGCTCGCAAAGTCTGCGCCCCAGTCCGAAGTCCGGACAAAGTTAGCCAGCCCCCTCCCACAGAGCTATAGCCCACCATGCGTTTTTGGGCATTTTTTGCGTGAGACGAACTTGAGGCCAAGGTGAGGACCTTGAGGAGCTTATTTTTGGTTGCGTCTGTGCCCGCCTTCGCCTATTTTGGCACATGGTGGCGCTCCCAAATCTCGCCCCATTCCGAGTCGGCGGACGAGATTGTGCCCAACCCATCCCCCAAAGGCTACTAAGCCCACCCGTTTTCGTCATTTTGCGGCGGATAAACCTGGGGCGGAGTTGCCCTTCGGGGAGCTTACCACCCAGGTGCAGCTGTGCCGCGGCCTATTTTTACATGGAGCGTTCGCACCAAAGTCTCGCCCCTTTATTCAGTCGAGCGGACCAGAAGTTGGCCAGCCCGTCCCACAAGGCTATAGCCCACCCGTTTTTTCTTCGTCATTTTTGCATTTAGTAGATGAACTTGGGGACAGGACCTTCAGGAACTTATTTTTGGCGCGGCTGTGGCACCCAGCTTCTGGCCACAGCACACGGAGGCGCTCGGAAAGTCTCGCCCATTCCAAAGTCCGAGGCGGACGAGATTGGCCAGCCCCTCCCCCAAGGTTATAGCAAACGACCCGTTTTGGGCATTTTTGCGTACGAACTTGTGGACTGGACCTTCGGGGGCTAATTTTTGGCGCGGCTGTGCCCACACCTATTTTGGCACCTGGAGGCATTAAGTGATAGTCTCGCCCCATTCCGAGGAAGTCCGGCGGGCGACGTTGTTCCAGCCCCACCCCAAGGCTATAGCCCACCGTTTTGGCATTTTTCGCATTTGAGACGGACCCGGGGGCCAGGGGCCCTTTCCCGGGCTTATTTTTGGGCGTGGCTGTTCCTTGGCCTATTTTTTTAGCACCGCAGGCTGCTCGCAAAGTCGCCCCATTCCAAGTCCAGCGGACAGAAGTTGGCCAATGGCCCCGTCCCCCAAGGCTATAAGCTTACAGTTTTTAGGTCATTTTGCGGCGTAGTGGCCCGAACTTGGGGGGCGGACCACAGGAAGCTTATTTTTAGGCGCGCTATGACTATTTTGCAGCACACGGAGGCGCTGCAAAGTCTCGCCATTCAAGTCAATGGCGGGCCAGTTGGCCAGCCCCCTCCCCCAAGGCTGAGCCCACCACGTTTTAGGCATTTTGCGTTCGGCCATGAACAGGGGCGGGACCCGCCGGGGGCTTATTTTTGGCACAGCTGTGCCCCCGGCCCTATTTTGGCACACGGAGCGCTCGCAAAGTCGCCCATTCGTGCCCAGACGACGATTGGTTTGTCCAGCCCTCCCCCAAGGCTATAGCCCACCCATTTTGGGCATTTGCGTCGGACAGAACTAGGGGCCCGAGGACCTGAGCTTATTTTGGGCGCAGCTGTACCCTTTGCGGCCTATTTTTTAACACCATGAGCCGCTGTAAGTGTCGCCCCATTCTTTGTTCGAGTCAATGTGGGCGTGGGCAACCACGTCCCCAATGCTATAGCCCACCGTTTTTGGTCATTTTGCGTTCGGCCCCGAACTAGGGGCCAGGACCCCGGGAGGCTTATTTTTGGGCGCAGCTGTGCCCGCGGCCTATTTTTAGCACCGCATGAGCGTTCGCAAAGTCTCGCCCTGTCCAAGTCAGTCCAGGGGCCAGAAGTTGGCCAGCCCTCCCCGAGATATAGCCACCCGTTTTTATGGGCATTTTGCGTTCAAACGAACTTGAATGGGCGGGACCTTTGGGGGCTTATTTTGGGCGCGGCTGTGCCCGCGGCCTTCCCAGCACCACGGAGCGCTCGCAAAGTCTCGCCCCCATTCCGTGTGCAGGGACAGAAGTTGAGCAGCCCCTCCCCAGGCCATAGCCACCTGTTTTTTTGGCATTTTGCATCGGATGAAGTAGGGGCGGGACCTTGGGGTCTTATTTTGGCGCGGCTGTACCCTGGCCTATTTTTGGCACCGAGGCCGCTCGCAAAGTGTCGCCCCATTCAGAGTCCGGCGGACCCAGAAGTGGGCCAACCCTCCCCCAAGGCCTATAGCAGTTTTTGGGCATTTTTGCGACGAACCTGGATACGGGACCCGGGGAGGGATTATTTTTGGGCGCGGCTGCACAGCCCAGCTATTTTTTAGCACACGGAGGCGCTGCAAGAGTCTGCCCTTTGTTCCCATTAGAGTCGAGGCGGGCGGCCGAGATTGGCCCTCCCAGGCTATAGCCCACCCGTTTTGGGCATTTTTCGTGCAGCGAACTTGGGGGGCGGGACCATCGGGGCTTATTTTTGGGCGCAGCTGTGCCCCCAGCCTTTTGGCCCAGGCACACGGAGGCGCTCGCAAATTCTCGCCCGTTAGTGTCCCCAGCGGACTAGGATTAGCCAGCCCCTCCCCGAGGCTATAGCCACCCATTTGGGCATTTTAAATCCCAGCGTCGGGCGAACTAGAGGGCCCGGGACCTTGAGGCTTATTTTTAGCATTGGCTGTGCCCGCGGCCTATTTTAACTGCACCATGAGCGCTCATGAAGTCAGCCCTATTCAGTCCAGGCGGACGAAGTGGGCGACCCACGTCGCCCCTGAGGCTATAGCCCACCCGTTGTTTGAGCATTTTGCGTTCGGCGAACTAGGGCGGGACCAGGGCTTTTTTGGGTGCAGCTGCCGCTGCCTGGCCCCAGCGCTATTTTAGCCTAAAGTCTAGCTCATAAGTCAGAATCAAGCGAGGAAGTTGGCCAACCCATCCCTCCCCAGGCTATAGCCACCCCCGTTTTACGGCGGCATTTTGCGTTGCATTACTTGGGGACGGGACCTTCGGGGGCTTATTTTGGGCACTGGCTGTGCCCGCAGCCTATTTTGGCACACGGAGCGCTCGCAAGTCTCGCCCCGGCGTGTGCAGCAAGTTGGCCAGCCCCCCCCCTAGGCCATAGCCCACCTGTTTTTAGGCATTTTGCATCGGATGAAGTAGGGGACGGGACAGCAGGGGTCTTATTTTTGCCACCCAAGGCGCGGCTGTGCCCTCGGCCCACAACTGCGAGGCCGCTCGCAAAGTGTCGCCCCATTCCGAAGTCCGGCGGACCAACGTTGGCCAGCCCCCTCCCCCAGGCTATAGCCCACCACGTTTTTGGGCATTTTTTGCGGACGAACCTGGATCACAGGGACCTTGGGAGGGATTATTTTTTTGGCGCGCTGCCTGTTACCCGCCTATTTTGGCACACGGAGGCGCTCGCAAAGTCTCGCCCCATTCCGAGTCCGGCGGACAGAAGTGGGCCAGCCTCCCCCAAGGCTATAGCCACCCGTTTTGGGCATTTTGCGTTTGACGAACTTGGGGGCGGACCATGGGGCTATTTTTGGGCAGCTGTGCCTGACTATTTTGCCCACAGCACACGGAGGCTCTAATTCTCGCCCATTCATTGGAAGTGAAGTTGTGTCAGTAGACGAGGAGTTAGCCCAGCCCTCCCCAAGGCTATAGCCCACCCCATTTTTAGGCATTTTACGTCAGGACGAACTAGGGGCGGGACCTTGAAGTTATTTTTGGCGCGGCTGTGCCCAGCGGCTATTTTTGGCACTGCATGAGCCGCTCGCAAGTCTCCCCTATTCGAGTCCAGACAGAAGTGGGCCCGACCCCCCGTCACTTTATAGCCACCGTTGTTTGGGCATTTTGCGTTAAACAGAGGACGGGACCTTAGGGGCTTATTTTTGGGTGCAGCTGTGCCATCCACTGCCTATTTTTGGCACACGTGAGCGCAGCTCGCAAGTCTCGCCTATTAGAGTCCAGCGGACGGTTGGCCAACCCCTCCCCCAAGGCTATAGCCCACCGTTTTTACACGGCATTTTGCGTTCGAGCGTACTTGGGACGGGACCTTCGAGGGCTTATTTTTGGGCAACCGCGGCTGTGCCGCAGCCTCACCACGGAGGCGCTGCATAAGTCTCGCCCCATTCCGTGTGACAGCGGGAGGTTGGCCAGCCTCCCCCGAAGGCTACCTAGCCCACCCGTTTTGGGCATTTTGCATCGGACGAACTAGGGCGAGACCTTGGGGCTTATTTTTGGCGCGCTGTCCCCTCGGCCTATTTTTGGCACATGCTTCCAAGGCATGTAGCTGCAAGTGTCGCCCCATTCCAGTCGGAGGGCCAGAAAGTGGGTCAGAGCCAGCCCACTCCCCCAAGGCTATAGCCCACCGGTTTTAGGCATTTTTTGCGGACGAACTTTGGGGCCACCAGGACCTTAGGGGATTATTTTGGGCGCGGCTGTGCCGCCCTTTTGGCACAGCACAGGAGGCGCTCGTAAGTCTCGCCCCATTCCGAGTCAATGAAGCGGACGAGTTGGCCAGCCTCCCAAGGCTATAGCCCACCCGTTTTTATGAAGGCATTTTGCGTTTGTGAACTTAGGGGGCCGGGACCATCGGGGAGCTTATTTTGGGCACAGGAGCGCTGCATAAGTCTCGCCCATTCCCGTGTCCAGCGGAAAGTTAGCCAGCCCTCCCCCCAAGGCTATAGCCCACCCATTTTTGGGCATTTTGCGTCGGACCGAACTAGGGGCGGGACCTTCGGCTTATTTTTGGACCTTGGCTGTGCCAGCATGGCCTGGCACACATGAGCCACTCACAAGTCTTGCCCCATTCCGAGTCGGACAGGACCGAACATAAGTGGGCGACCCGTCCCCAAGGCTATAGCCCACACCCGTTTTTTAGTCATTTTTGCGTTCGAACTGGGGAGGGACCTTGGGAGGCTTATTTTTGGGGGCGCAGCTGGCAATGCCGCGGCCTATTTGCAGCACCACGCCGTTCGCAAAAGTCGCTATTCCGAGGTCAGGCGGACGAAGTTGGCCAGCCCCTCCCCCAGGCTATAGCCCACCCATTTTTGGGCATTTTGCGTTCGGCGAACTTGGCAGCGGGACCTTTGGGGCTTATTTTTGGGCGCCGGCTGTGCCCATGCGGCCTCTCACACGGAGGGTGCTCGCAAAATCTGCCCCATTCCGTGTGCAGCCTTGGACGAAGTTGGGCAGCCTCCCCCAGGCTATAGCCCACCCGTTTTGGGCATTTTTTTTGCGGACAAACTTGGGGGGCCAGGCATAAGGGACCTTCGGATTATTTTTGGGCGGGGCTGCGCCGCGTTTGTTTACAGCACTGTTTCACGGAGCGCTCGCAAAGTCTCACCCCATTTGAGTCCGGCCCGGACGAAGTGGCCAGCCCTCCCCAAGGCTATAGCCCACCCGTTTTTAGGGCATTTTGCGGCGGACGATCTTGGGGGCCCGGGATTTCAGGGCTTATTTTACAGGCGGCTGTGCCCGCGGCCTATTTTCCCAGCACACAGAGGTGCTACGCAAAGTGTCGCCCCATTCACGTGTCAGCGGACAAAGTTAGGATATTATTCCAGCCTCCCCATAGCTCGCCCACCCATTTTTAGGCATTTTGCGTCGGACGATCAGGGGGCGGGACCTTCGGGGCTTATTTTTGGGCCAGCGGTACTGTGCCTGGCTATTTTTGGCACCTCATGAGCCACTCGCAAAGTCTCAGCCCATTCGAGTCCGGCGGACGAAGTGGGCGGCTCCCCGTCCCAAGGCTATAGCCCACCCGTTTTGGGCATTTTTCGTTTGTGAACTTGGGGCGAGACCATGGGGGCTTATTTTTGGGCACACCACATTTGGAGCGCTCAAAGTCTCGCCCATTCCGTGTCCAGCGGACGAGTTAGCAGCCCTCCCCAAGGCTATAGCCCCCCCACATTTTTGGGCATTTTGCGTCGGACGAACTAGGGCGGGACCTTCGAGGGCTTATTTTTGGGCCGGCTGTGCCCGCGGCCTATTTTTAACACCAGGGCCCCAGCATAAGTCTCGCCCCATTCGAGTCCGTGGCGGACGAAGTGGGCAGCCCGTCCCCCAAGGCTATAGCCCCACCCGTTTTTGGTCATTTTGCGTTCGAAACGAACTTCAGGGGAGCGGGACCTTGGGGGCTTATTTTTGGGCGCAGCTGTGCCGCCCCTATTTTGCACCATGCCGCTCGCAAAGTCTCGCCCCGTTCAGTCCAGCGGACAGAGTTGTGCCAGCCCCTCCCCCAAGGCTATAGCCCACAATTTTTGGCATTTTGCTTTCAGCGAACTTGGGGGCGGGACCTTCGGAAACTTATTTTTAGGTGCGGCTGTGCCACGGCTATTTTTGGCACACAGAGGCGCTCGCAAAGTCTCGCCCCCATTCCGTGTGCAGCGGACCCAGTTGGCCAGCCCTCCCCCAAGGCTATAGCCACCGTTTTTACAGGCATTTTGCATCGGGCGAACTAGGGGCGGGACCTTCGGGGGCTTATTTTTGGGCGCGGCTGTGTCCGCGGCCTATTTTCCCGGCAACGGAGGTGCTTTCGAAATCTCGCCCCATTCGAGTCCGGCGGACAAATTTGGCCAGCCCCCTCCCCCAGAGCTATAGCCCGTTTTTAGGCATTTTTGCGGCGGACGAACTTGGGGGCGGGTAAGGACCTTCAGGGCTTATTTTTAGGCGCGGCTGTGCCACAGCCCTTCCCCATTACGGAGCGCTTTCGTAAGTCTCGCCCCATTCCGAGCCGGCGGACGAGGGATTGGCCCCCCTCCTCCCAAGGCTATCGCCCACTTTTTCAGGCATTTACGTGAGACGAACTTGGGACCAGGACCTTCGGGATTATTTTTGGGCGCGGCTGTGCCCATGGCCTATTTTGGTGCCAGGAGGCGCTCGAAAAGTCTCGCCCCATTCAGTCCGAGGCGGGACGAGTTGGCCAGCCCCCTCCCCCAGGCTGCATAGCCCACCCGTTTTTGGTCATTTTGCGGCGGACGAACTTTTAGGGCCCGGGGACCTTCGGGACAGCTTATTTTTGGGCACGACTGTGCCATGGCCTAGCCACAGCACGGAGGCGCTCGTAAAGTCTCGCCAGATTCCCAGTCCATGAGGAGTTCCCAGCCAACCCTCCCCAGGCTATAGCTCACTGTTTTTTTGGGCATTTTTGCAGCGGACGAACTTGGGGCGGGACCTTCGAGGGCTTATTTTTGGGCGCGGCCGTGCCCGTGGCCCTATTAGCTCTCACGGAGCGCTGCTAGAGCTCGCCCCATTCAGTCCGAGCGGACGAGTTGGCCAGCCCCCTCCCCCAGGGCTATAGCCCACCCGTTCTTTGGCCATTTTGCGCGAATGAATTTAGACACGGGACCTTCGTTGGCTTATTTTTTTAGGCAGCGCTGTGACCGCCTGGCTATTTTAGCACACGGAGGGCTCTGCAAAGTCTCGCCCTATTCCGAAATCCGGCCCGGACGAAGTTGGCCAACCCCTCCCCAAAGCTATAGCCCACCGTTTTGGGCATTTTGCGCGGACGAACTTGCAGGGGCGGGACCTTGGTGGCTTATTTTTAGTGGCTGTGCCCATGGCCCTATTTTGGCACCCACGGAGGTGTTTGCAAAGTCTCGCCCCATTCTTGAGTCCGGCGGATGAAGTTGGCCCTCCCCAGGGCTATAGCCCACTCGTTTTGGGCATTTTTGCGGCCCAGGAGTAAGTAAACTTGGGGGCCAGGACCTTCGAAGCTGACCGCAGGCGCGCTGTGCCGGCTTCAACCACCCAGCACACGGAGGCGCTCGCAAAGTCTCACCCATTAGTTCCGAGTTCGGCGGACGAAGTGGGCCAGCCTCCCCCAGAGCTATAGCCACCCATTTTTGGGCAGTTTCAGTGGCCCAGATGAACTTGGGGACCAGGGACCTGGGATTATTTTTGGGCGCGCCGGTGCCCGTAGCCTATTTTGCCACGGAGGCTTTCGAAAAGTCGCCCATTCAGTCCGGCGGACGGGAGTCGGCCAGCCCTCACCCAAAAGCCACCGCCCGTTTTTGGCGGCGGGTGAACTTGAGAGGGCCCGGGACCCCGAGGGCTTATTTTGGGGCGCGCAGGCGCGACTGTGCCCAGACGGCCTATTTTTGGAACACGGAGGGTAGCTCGCAAAGTGCTGCCCCATTCCCGAGTCCGAGCGGACAGAGTTGGCCTTCCTCCCCAAGGCTATCTTCCCACCGGTTTTTGGGCATTTTACGGCGAAGACGAACTTGGGACGGGATCTTGGGGGGGCCTTATATGCCAGCTGTGCCAGACGGCCTATTTTTGACAGAGGGGGCGCCATAAAGTCTCGCCCATTCCAAGTCCGGAGGGGCAGAAGTTAGCCAGTCCCCTCCCCCAAGGCTATAGCCCACCCGTTTTTGGGCATTTACGTAGCGGGCGAACTTGGGGACTAAGGATATGACCATCGGGGCTTATTTTTAGGCAGCTGTGCCCATGCCCTACAGCTTTGCACCGGCGCTCGCAAAGTATCGCCCCCATTCCGAGTCCGAGGCGGACAGAGTTGGCCAGCCCCTCCCCAAGGCTGTCTGCCACCGTTTTGGGCATTTTGTGGCGGACCCGAACTCACGGGAGGACCTTGGTGCTTATTTTTGGGTGCGGCTGTGCCCAGCCCTATTGGCCCACAGCACACGGAGGCGCTCGCAAAATCTCGCCCCATTCCAGAATCCGGCGGAGGAAGTTGGCCATCCCCTCTCCCAAGCCTATAGCCCACCCGTTTTTGGGCATTTTGCGGCGGACCCGAACTTGGGGCGGGACCCAGGGGCTTATTTTTTGGGCGCGGCTGTGCCGCGGCCTGGCCCAGCACACGGGCGCTGCAAGTCTCGCCCCATTCAGTCCGGCGGACCAGAACTTGGGAGGCCGGACCTTCGGGGAGCTTATTTTTGGGGCGCGGCTGTCCCCGCGGCCCTGGCCACCTATTTTAGCACATGGAGGGCACTACGCAAAGTCTCGCCCCATTCCCGAGTCCAGCGAGACCGAAGTTGTCCAGCCCCTCCTCCCAAAGGCGATAGCCACCCGTTTTAGGTATTTTTGCGAAATAGACTGAACTTGAGGCTTGAGACGGGACCTTCGGGGGCTTATTTTTGGAGTGCGGCTGTGCCCGTGGCCTATTTTTGCACACGTAGGGTGCTGCAAAATCTCGCCCCATTCGAGTCCGAGCGGGATGAGGTTAGGCCAAGCCCCTCCCCTAAGGCTATACCCCACCCCCGTTTTTGGGCATTTTTGCGTGGACGAACTTGGGGGCCAGGGACCTTCGGGGCTTATTTTTGGCGCGGCTGTGCCCGCAGCCTATCCCCCAGCACACGGAGGCGCTCGCAAACTCTCGTCCCATTCCCGAGTCAGCGGACGAAGTTGGCCAGCCTCCCCCAAGGCTATACCCCACCACGTTTTTGGGCATTTTGCGGCGGACGAACTTAGGAGCCGGGACCTTGAGGGCTTATTTTGGGCGCAGCTGTGCCCAGCGGACTATTTCTGGTACACATAGGGTGCTCGCAATGTCTCGCCCCATTCCGAGTCCGAGCGGGGGTTGGCCAGCCCCTCCCCCAAGGCTATACCCACCGTTTTTGGGAATTTTGCGTGCGTATTGAACTTGGGGACGGGACCTTGGGAGGCTTATTTTTGCAGGGCGCGGCTGTGCCTGCAGCCTATTTTAGGCGCACACGGAGGTGCTCGTAAAGAATCTCGCCCCATTCGGAGTCAGCGGACCAGAGTTGGCCAACCCCTCCCCCAAGGCTATACCCCACCCGTTTTTGGGCATTTTACGGCGGACGAACTTGGGGACGGGACCTTAGGGGCCATAGCATATTTTTGGGCGGCAGTGCCCGCAGCCTATTTTGGCACACGGCGGATGGTGCTCGCAAAGTCTCGCCCCATTCGAGTCCGGCAGACAGAAGTTAGCCATCCCCTCCCCCAAGGCTATAGCCCACCGTTTTTGGGCATTTTTCAGTGGACGAGCACTTGGGGACGGGACCTTCGGGGGCTTATTTTTGGGCGTGGCTGTCCCGGCCTATTTTTGGCACATGGAGGGCACTCTTGTGAAGTCTCGCCCCATTCCGAGTCCGGCGGGTTGTCAGCCCCTCCTCCCAAGGCGATAGCCAACCGTTTTGGTATTTTTGCGGCGGACGAACTTGGGGACGGGACCTTCGAGGGGCTTATTTTTTTAGTGCGGCTGTGCCCGTGGCCTATTTTGCACACGTAGGGTGCTCGCAAAGCTCGCCCCATTCCGAGTCCGGCAGCGGACGAAGTTGGCCAGCCCCTCCCCTAAGGCTATACCCCACCCGTTTTTGGGCATTTTGCGGCGGACGAACTTGGGGCCAGGACCTTGGGGGCTTATTTTGGGCGGCTGTGCCCGCAGCCTGTCCCCCATTTTGCACCACGGAGGCGCTCGCAAACTCTCGTCCCATTCAGTCAGCGGACGAGGTTGGCCAGCCCCTCCCCCAGGCTATACCACCCGTTTTTGGGCATTTTGCGGCGGACGAACTTAGGGGCGGGACATTCGGGGGCTTATTTTTGGGCAGCTGTGCGCCTTGGACTATTTCTGGTACACATAGGGTGCTCGCAATGTCTCGCCCCATTCGAGTCCGGCGAGGGACCCGAAGTTGGCCAGCCCCTCCCCAAGGCTATACCCCACCCGTTTTTGGGCATTTTGCGGCGGGAACTTGGGGCGGGATCTTGGGGGCTTATTTTATGGCACGGCTGTGCCCGCGGCTATTTTTGGACAAGAGGCGCTGCGAAAGTCTCGCCCCATTCCAAGTCCGGAGGGGACGAGAGTTGCCAGCCCCTCCCCCAAGGCTATAGCCCACCCCGTTTTGGGCATTTTACAGCGAGACGAACTTGGGGAGGACCATCGGGGGGCTTATTTTAGGGCGCGAGCTGTGCCCGCGGCCTGTCTCATGTACAGCACACGGAGGCGCTCGTAAAGACTCACCCCATTCGAGTCCGAGGCGGACGTGTTTGGCCAACCCTCCCCAAGGATATAGCCCACCCGTTTTGGGCATTTTGCGGCGGACGAACTTAGGGGCCCAGGGACCTTCGGGGGCTTATTTTTGGGCGCGGCTGTGCCACGCGGCCGGCCTATTTTGGCACACGGAGGCTCGCAAAGTCTCGCCCCATTCCGAGTCAGCGAGGCCAGAGTTGGCCATCCCCTCTCCCCAAGCCTATAGCCCACCCGTTTTTGGGCATTTTGCGAGCGGACGAACTTGGGAGCGGGACCTTCGGGGCTTATTTTTGGGCGCGGCTGTGCCGCGCCCTGTTTTTGGCACCACGGAGGCGCTGCAAGAAGTCTCGCCCCATTCCAGAGTCCAGGCGGACGCCCAACTTGGCAGGGCTGGGACCTTGGGGGCTTATTTTTGGGCGCGGCTGTCCCGCGGCCTATTTTTGGCACATGGAGGGCACTGCATGAAGTCTCGCCCCATTCCGAGTCCGTGCGGACGAGTTGTCCAGCCCCTCCTCCCAAGGCGATAGCCCACACCCGTTTTTGGTATTTTTGCGAGCGGACGAACTTGGGGACGGGACCTTCGAGGGCTTATTTTTAGTGCGGCTGTGCCCGTGGCCTATTTTTGCACACGTAGGGTGCTGCATGAGAATCTCGCCCCATTCGAGTCCGGCGGACGAGTTGGCCAGCCCCTCCCCCTAAGGCTATACCCACTGCCGTTTTAGGCATTTTGCGGCGGACGAACTTGGGGGCCAGGGACCTTCGGGGAGCTTATTTTGGGCGCGGCTGTACAGCCTTCCCCATTTTTGCACACGGAGGCGCTCGCAAACTCTCGTCCCATTGAGTCCGGCGGACAGAGTGAGCCAACCTCCCCCAGGCTATACCCCACCCGTTTTTGGGCATTTTGCGGCGGACGAACTTGAGGGGCCGGGACCTTGGGGGCTTATTTTGGGCGCAGGCTGTGCCAGGACTATTTCTGGTACACATAAGGGTGCTTGCATAAAGTCTCGCCCCATTCCGAGTCAGTAGAAGTTGGCCAGCCCTCCCCCAAGAGCTATACCCCACCCGTTTTTGGGAATTTTCAGGCGTGACCACTTGGGGCGGGACCTTCGGGGAGCTTATTTTTGGGCGCGGCTGTGCCTGCAGCCTATTTTGGCAGCACGGAGCGCTCGTAAAGTCTCGCCCCATTCGGAGTCCGGCGGACCAAGTTGGCCAGCCCTCCCCCAAGGCTACCCACCCGTTTTTGGGCATTTTGCGGCGGGCCGAACTTGAGGGCCAGGGACCTTCGAGGGGGCACTGTTTTAGGCGCAGCAGTGCCACCCAGCCCTGGCCACAGCACGGATGGTGCTGAAGTCTCGCGCCCATTCGGAGTCCGGCAGGCAGAAGTTAGCCATCCCCTCCCCCAAGGCTATAGCCCACCACGTTTTTAGGCATTTTTGCGGCGGACGAACTTTGGGAATGCGGGACCTTGGTGCTTATTTTGGGTGCGGCTGTGCCCGCGGCCCTATTTGGCACACGGAGGGCGCTGCGTAAAGACTCACCCCATTCCGAGTCCGAGGCGGACGATGTTGGCCAGCCCCTCCCTCCAAGGCTATAGCCCACGGTTTTAGGGCATTTTGCGCGGAGAGACGAACTTGGGGCGGGACCTTGAGGAGGCTTATTTTGGGCGCGGCTGTGCCAGCGGCCTGGCCGGCACACGGAGGGTGCTTGCAAAGTCTCGCCCCATTCCGAGTCCAGGACAGGAGATTGGCCAGCCCCTCCCCAAGGCTATAGCCCACCCGTTTTTGGGCATTTTGCGGCGGACGAACTTGGGGCAGGGACCTTCGAGGGGCTTATTTTTGGGCGTGCTGTGCCGCGGCCTTCTTTGCACACGCGGAGGCGCTCGGAAAGTCTCGCCCCATTCCGAGTCAGCGGACGAACTTGAGGCAGGACCTTCGGGGGCTTATTTTTGGGCGTGGCTGTCCCGCGGCTTTTTTAGCACACGGAGGGCACTCGCAAGTCTCGCCCCATTCCCGAGTCGGCGGACGAACTTGGGGCGGGACCTTCGGGGGCTTATTTTTGGGCGCGCTGTCCCAGCGGCCTATTTTTTACATGGAGGCACTCGCAAAGTCTCGCCCCATTCGAGTCGAGCGGACGAGTTGTCAACCCCTCCTCCCAAGGCTATAGCCCACCCGTTTTGGGTATTTTTGCGGCGGACGAACTTGGGGACGGGACCTTCGGGGGCTTATTTTTTAGTGCGGCTGTGCCCGGGGCCTATTTGTTGAACACGTAGGGTGCTCGCAATGTCTCGCCCCATACCGAGTCCGAGGCGGACGAAGTTGGCCAGCCCCTCCCCTAAGGCTATACCCACCCGTTTTTGGGCATTTTGCGGCGGACGAACTTGGGGCGGGACCTTCGGGGCTTATTTTGGGCGCGGCTGTGCCGCAGCCTATTTTTGGCACTGGAGGCGCTGCAAAGTCTCGCCCCATTCCGAGTCCGGCGGACGAAGTTGTCCAGCCCCTCCACCCAAGGCTATACCCCACCCGTTTTTTGGGCATTTTTGCGGCGGACGAACTTGGGGACGGGACCTTCGGGGGCTTATTTTTGGGCGCAGCTGTGCCCGCGGACTATTTCTGGTACACATAGGGTGCTCGCAATGTCTCGCCCCATTCCGAGTCCGGCGGACGAGGTGAGTTGCCATCCCTCCCCCAAGGCTATACCCCACCCGTTTTGGGAATTTTGCGGCGTGGCGAACTTGAGGCGGGACCTTCGAGGCTTATTTTGGGCGGCTGTGCCTGCAGCCTATTTTGGCACACGGAGGCGCTCGTAAGTCTCGCCCCATTCAGGTCGGCGGACGAAGTTGGCCAGCCCCTCCCCAAGGCTATACCCACCGTTTTTGGGCATTTTGCGGCGGACGAACTTGGGAGCGGACCTTCGGGGGGCATATTTTTGGCGCGGCAGTGCCCGCCTTCTTTGGCACACGGATGGTGCTCGCAAAAGTCTCGCCCCATTGAGTCCGGCAGGCCAGTTAGCCATCCCCTCCCCCGGCTATAGCCCACCCGTTTTGGGCATTTTGCGGCGGGACGAACTTTGGGGCGGGACCTTCGGTGCTTATTTTGGAGTGCGGCTGTGCCAGCCTGGCCCCAGCACACGGAGGCGCTCGTAAAGACTCACCCCATTCCGAGTCGAGCGGACGATGTTGGCCAGCCCCCTCCCCCAAGGCTATAGCCCACCGGTTTTGGCATTTTGCGGCGGACGAACTTGGGGCGGGACCTTGGGGGCTTATTTTGGGCGCGGCTGTGCCTGCGGCCTATTTACCCGGCACACGGAGGTGCTTGCAAAATCTCGCCCATTCCGAGTCCGAGCGGACGGTTGGCCAGCCCCTCCCCCAAGGCTATAGCCCACCCGTTTTGGCATTTTGCGGCGGACGAACTTGGGGGCGGGACCTTCGGGGGCTTATTTTGGCGTGCTGTGCCCGCGGCTATTTTGGCACACGGAGGCGCTCGGAAAGTCTCGCCCCATTCCAGAGTCCGGCGGACGAACTTGGGGGCCAGGACCTTCGGGGGTTTATTTTTGGGGGGGGCTGTGCCCGCGGCCTACTTCTGGCACACGGAGGGCACTCGCAACGTCTCGCCCCATTCCGAGTCCGGCGCACGAAGTTGTCCAGCCCCTCCACCCATGGCCTACGCGAAGCTCTTCCTAGCGTATTTTTGCGGCGGACGAACTTGGGGACGGGACCTTCGGGGGCTTATTTTTGAGCGCGGCTGTGCCCGCGGCCTATTTAACACGTAGGGTGCTCGCAATATCTCGCGATTCTGAGTCCGAGCGGGCCGAAGTTGGCCAGCCCCTCCCCCAAGGCTATACCCCACCCAATTTTGGGCATTTTGCGGGAGAACTTGGGGACGGGACCTTCGGGGGCATATTTTTGGGCGCGGCAGTGCCCGCAGCCTATTTTTGGCACACGGATGGTGCTCGCAAAGTCTCGCCCCATTCGGAGTCCGGCAGACGAAGTTAGCCATCCCCTCCCCCCAAGGCTATAGCCCACCCGTTTTTTGGGCATTTTTGCGGACGAACTTTGGGGCCAGGACCTTCGGTGCTTATTTTTGGTTGCGGCTTTGCCGCGCAGCCTATTTAGCACGGAGCGCTCGTAAAAACTCACCCCATTCCGAGTCCGGACGATGTTGGCCAGCCCCTCCCCCAAGGCTATAGCCCACCGGTTTTGGGCATTTTGCGGCGGGACGAACTTGGGGCGGGACAGGACCTTGGGGGCTTATTTTGGGTGCGGCTGTGCCGCGGCCTATTTTCGGCTACGGAGGTGCTGCAAAGTCTCGCCCCATTCGAGTCAGGCGGAGTTGGCCAGCCTCCCCCAAGGCTATAGCCCACCCGTTTTTAGGCATTTTGCGGCGGACGAACTTGGGACGGGACCTTGAGGGATTATTTTTGGCGCGCTGTGCCCGCGGCCCCAGTACACGGAGGCGCTCGGAAGTCTCGCCCCATTCAGAGTCAGCGGACGAACTTGGGGGCAGGACCTTCGGGGCTTATTTTTGGGCGTGGCTGTCCCAGCGGCTATTTTGCAGCTTTACACGGAGGAACTCGCAAAGTCTCGCCCCATTCCGAGTCCGGACAGAAGTTGTCCAGCCTCCTCCCAAGGCTATAGCCACCGTTTTTGGTATTTTGCGAGCGGGCGAACTTGGGGCGAGGACCTTCGGGGCTTATTTTGGCGCGGCTGTGCCTTGGCCTATTTTAGCGCGCGTGGGTGCTCGCAAAGTCTTGCCCCATTCTGAGTCCGGCGGACGAGTTGTGCCCCTCCCCAGGCTATACCCACCGTTTTAGGCATTTTGCGGCGGACGAACTTGGGGCGGGACCTTCGGGGGCTTATTTTTGGCGCGGCTGTGTCCGCAGCCTATATTTGGCACACGGAGGGTGCTCGTAAAGTCTCGCCCCATTCGGAGTCCGGCGGACGAAGTTGGCCAGCCCCTCCCCAGGCTATACCCGCCCGTTTTGGGCATTTTGCGGCGGACGAACTTGGGGATGGGACCTTCGGGGCTTATTTTGTGCGCGTCTGTGAACGTGGCGTATTTTTGGCACCACCGGAGGTGCTCGCAAAATCTCTTGCCCATTCGGAGTCCGGCAGAGCGAAGTTGGCCATCCCCTCCCCAAGGCTATAGCCACCCGTTTTGGGCATTTTGCGGCGGACGCACTTGGGGACGGGACCTTCGGGGGCTTATTCTTCGTCGAGTCTGTGCCCATGGCTATTCTGGCACGGAGTGCTCGTAACGTCTCGCTCCATTTCGAGTCCGGCGGACAGGTTGTAGCCAGCCTCCCAGGGCTATAGCCACCCGTTTTAGGCATTTTGCGGCGGACGAACTTGGGCCAGGACCTTCGGGGCTTATTTTTGGCGCGGCTGTGCCGCGGCCTATTTTGCCACCACGGAGCGCTGCAAAGTCTCGCCCCATTCCAGTCCAGCGGAGATTGGCCCCCCTCCCCAAGGCTATAGCCTGGTTTAGGCATTTTGCGAGCGGACGAACTTGGGGATGGGACCTTCGGGGCTTTTTTTGGGTGCGGCTGTGCCGCGACCTTTGCCACACAGAGGCGTTCGCAAAGTCTCGTTCCATTCAGTCCGGCGGACGAGTTGGCCAGCCCGTCCCCCAGGCTACAGCCACCCATTTTTAGGGCATTTTGCGGAGGACGAACTTTGGGGCGGGACTTTGGAGGCTTTTTTTGGGCGCGGCTGTGCCCGCGGCCTATTTTGCCACACGGAGCGCTCGCAAAGTCGTACCATTCGAGTCCGGTGGGCCAGTTGGCCAGCCCCTCCCGAGGGCTATAGCCCTCGGTTTTAGGCATTTTACGGCGGACTAACTTGGGGCGGGACCTTCGAGGGGCTTATTTTTGGGTGCGGTTTTGCCCGCGGCCTAGCACACGGAGGCGTTCGCAAAGTCTCGCCCCATTCCGAGTCCGGCGGACGAAGTGGGCCAGCCTCCCCCAAGGCAATACCCCCCCGTTTTTGGGCATTTTGCGGCGGGACGAACTTGGGGGCCAGGACCTTCGAGGCTTATTTTGGGCGAGCCTGTGCCAGCTTCTATTTTGCACACGGAGGCGCTCGTAGCGTCTCGCCCCATTTCGAGTCCGAGGCGGACGAGGTGGCCAGCCCCTCCCCAGGGCTATAGCCCACCGTTTTTAGGGCATTTATACGTGAGACGAACTTGGGGGCCAAGGACAGCTTCGGGGCTTATTTTGAGGCACGGCTGTGCCCGCGGCCTATTTTGGCACCACGGAGGTGCTCGCAAATTCTCGCCCCATTCCGAGTCCGGGCGGACGAGAGTTGGCCAGCCCCTCCTCCCAAGGCTATAGCCACCCGGTTTTGGGCATTTTGCGGCGGACGAACTTGGGGGACGGGACCTTCGGGGCTTATTTTTGGGTGCGGCTGTGCCTGCGACCTATTTTACCACACGAGGCGCTCGCAAAGTCTCGCCCCATTCCGAGTCCGAGCGGACGAGTTGGCCAGCCCCTCCCCAGGGCTATAGCCCACCCGTTTTTGGGCATTTTGCGGCGAGACGAACTTGGGGACGGGACCTTGAGGGCTTATTTTTGGGCGCGCTGTGCCCATGGCCTGTCCCATTACGCACACGGAGGTGCTCGCAAAGTCTCGCCCCATTCCGAGTCCAGCGAGGCCGAAGTTGGCCAGCCCCTCCCCCAAGGCTATAGCCCACCCGTTTTAGGCATTTTGCGGCGGACGAACTTGGGGGCGGGACCTTCGGTGGCTTATTTTGGGTGCGGCTGTGACCGTGGCCTATTTTTGGCACACAGAGGTGCTCGCAAAGTCTCGCCCCATTCAGTCCGGCGGACGAAGTGGGCCAGCCCTCCCGAGGCTATAGCCCACCCATTTTTGGGCATTTTGCGGAGGACGAACTTGGGGCGGGACCTTCAGGGACTTATTTTGTGCACGGCTGTGCCGCGGCCTATTTTTCCACAGGTGGCGCTCGCAAAGTCTCGTACCATTCCGAGTCCGAGGCGGACGAAGTTGGCCAGCCCTCCCCCAAGGCTATAGCCCACCGGTTTTTAGGCATTTTGCGGCGGGTGAACTTGGGGTGGGACCTTGGGGGCTTATTTTTGGAGTGCAGCTTTGCCCGCGGCCTATTTTGGCACACGGAGGCGTTCGCAAAGTCTCGCCCCATTCCGAGTCCGGCGGACAGGGGTTGGCCAGCCCCTCCCCAAGGCTATAGCCCACCGTTTTTGGGCATTTTGCGGCGGGCGAACCTGGGGAGAGACCTTGGGGCTTATTTTTGGGCCAGCTGTGCCGTGGCCTGGCCACAGCGAGTCCGCTCGCAAAGTCTCGGCGCATTCCGAGTCCGAGCGGACGAAGTTGGCCCAGCCCCTCCCCAAGGCTATAGCCCACCCGTTTTTTCGGCATTTTGCGGCGGAAGAACTTGGGGGCGGGACCTTCGGGGGCTTATTGCAGGCGCGGCTGTGCCCGCGGCCTGGTACCACGGAGGCGCTCGTAAATTCTAGCCCCATTCCGAGTCCGGCGGACGAGTTGCCAGCCCTCCCTCCCAAGGCTATGCCCACCGGTTTTAGGGCATTTTGCGAGTTGAACTTGGGGGCCAGGGACCTTCGGGGCTTATTTTTGGAGTGCGGCTGTGCCTGCGACCTATTTTACCACACAGAGGCGCTCGCAAAAGTCTCGCCCCATTCCGAGTCCGAGCGGACAGAGTTGGCCAGCCCCTCCCCCAGGCTATAGCCCACCCGTTTTTGGGCATTTTGCGGCGGGCGAACTTGGGACGGGACCTTCGGGGCTTATTTTTGGGCGCGGCTGTGCCCATGGCCTATTTTTGGCACCACGGAGGGTGCTGCAAGTCTCGCCCCATTCGAGTCCGGCGGACGAAGGTTGGCCAGCCCCTCCCCCCAAGGCTATAGCCCACCCGTTTTTTGGGCATTTTTGCGGCGGACGAACTTGGGGACGGGACCTTCGGTGGCTTATTTTTGGGTGCGGCTGTGACCGTGGCCTATTTTTGGCACACAGAGGGTGCTCGCAAAGTCTCGCCCCATTCCGAGTCCGGCGGACGAAGTGGGCCAGCCCTCCCCCCGAGGCTATAGCCCACCCATTTTTTGGGCATTTTGCGGAGGGCGAACTTGGGGCGGGACCTTCCAGGGGCTTATTTTTGTGCGGCTGTGCCATGGCCTATTTTTCCCACCACGGTGGCGCTCGCAAAGTCTCGTACCATTCGAGTCCGGCGGACGGATTGGCAGCCCCTCCCCAAGGCTATAGCCCACCGGTTTTAGGCATTTTGCGCGGACGAACTTGGGGCCAGGACCTTCGAGGGCTTATTTTGGATGCAGGCTTTGCCCGCGGCCTATTTGGCACACGGAGGCGTTCGCAAAGTCTCGCCCATTCCGAGTCCGGCGGACGAGTTGGCCAGCCCCTCCCCCAAAGGCTATAGCCCACCGTTTTTAGGCATTTTGCGGCGGACGAACCTGGGGCGAGACCTTGGGGCTTATTTTGGGCCCGCTGTGCCCGTGGCCTATTTTGGCACACGAGTCCGCTCGCAAAGTCTCGGCACATTCGAGTCCGAGGCGGACAGAAGTTGTAGCCAGCCTCCCCCAAGGCTATAGCCCACCCGTTTTCGGCATTTTGCGGCGGAAGAACTTGGGGCGGGACCTTCGGGGGGCTTATTTTTGGGCGGCTGTGCCGCGGCCTATTTTGGTACACGGAGGCGCTCGTAAGTCTCGCCCCATTCCGAGTCTGGCGGACGAGTTGCCAGCCCCTCCCCCAGGCTATAGCCCACCCGTTTTAGGGCATTTTGCGAGCGGACAACTTGGGGGCGGGACCTTCAGGGGGCTTATTTTTGGGAGGCGGATTTGCCCGCAGCCTATTTTAGTACAGGGCGCTCGCAAAGTCTCGCCCCATTCCGAGTCCGAGCGGACGAAGTTGGCCAGCTCCTCCCCCAAGGCTATAGCCCACCCGTTTTTGGGCATTTTGCGTCGGACAATTTGGGGCCAGGGACCTTCGGGAGCTTATTTTGGGCACGGCTGTGCCAGCGGCTAGTTTTGGCACACGGAGGCGTTCGCAAAGTCTCGCCCCATTCCGAGTCCGGCGGACGTAGTTGGCCAGCCCCTCCCAGGCTATAGCCCACCCGTTTTTAGGCATTTTGCGGCGGACGAACTTGGGGGACGGGACCTTCGGGGCTTATTTTTAGGTGCGGCTTTGTCCGCACCCTGGCAGCACGGAGGCGCTCGTAAAGTCGCGCCCCATTCAGTCCGGCGGACAGATTGGCCAGCTCCTCCCGAGGCCAAGCTATAGCCCACCCGTTTTTGGGCATTTATGCGGCGGACGAACTTGGGGAAGGGACCTTCGGGGCTTATTTTTGGGCGTGACTGTGCCGCGGCCTATTTTGGCACCACGAGTCCGCTCGCAAAGTCTCGGCGCATTCCGAGTCCGAGGCGGACAGAAGTTGGCCAGCCCCTCCCCCAGGCTATAGCCACCCGTTTTTCGGCATTTTGCGGAGGAAGAACTTGGGGCCAGGGACCTTTGGGGGCTTATTTTTGGGCGCGGCTGTGCCGCGGCATATTTTTGGCACATGGAGCCGCTCGCAAGTCTCGCCCCATTCCGAGTCCGGTGGACGAAGTTGGCCAGCCTCCCCCAAGGATATAGCCCACCCATTTTTGGGCATTTTGCGGCGACGAACTTGGGGACGGGACCTTCGGGGAGCTTATTTTTGGGTGCGACTGTGCCCGCGGCCTATTGCACACGGAGGCGCTCGCAAAGTCTCGCCCCATTCCGAGTCCGGCGGACCGAAGTTGGCCAGCCCCTCCCCCAAGGCTATTGCCCACCCATTTTGGGCATTTTCGAGGACGAACTTGGGGACGGGACCTTCGGGGCTTATTTTTGGCGCGCTGGGCCCGCCTGACAGCCCCAGCACACGGAGGCCGCTCGAAAGTCTCGCCCCATTCCGAGTCAGAAGCGGACGAGTTGGCCAACCCCTCCCCCAAGGCTATAGCCCACCGTTTTTAGGGCATTTTGCGAGCGGGCGAAATTTGGGACGGGACCTTCGGGGGCTTCTTTTTGGTGTGGCTGTGCCCGCGGCCTATTTTTGGTACGGAGGCGCTCGCAAAAGTCTCACCCATTCGAGTCTGGCGGACGAAGGTAGCCAGCCCCCCCCCCCAAGGCTATAGCCCACCCGTTTTTGGGGCATTTTTGCGGCGGACGAACTTGGGGACGGGACCTTCGGGGGCTTATTTTTGGGCCCGGCTGTGCCAGCGGCCTATTTTTGGTACACGGAGAGCGCTCGCAAACTCTAACCCCATTCCGAGTCTGGCGGACGAAGTTAGCCAGCCCCTCCCCCCAAGGCTATAGCCCACCCGTTTTTTGGGCATTTTTGCGGCGAGGAACTTGGGGCAGGACCTTGGAGGCTTATTTTTGGCGCGATTCTGCCTGCGGCCTATGCACGAAGGCCGCTGCGCAAGTCTCGCCCCATTCCGATTCCGGCGGACAGAGGATTGGCCAGCCCCTCCCCCAGGCTATAGCCCACCCGTTTTTGGGCATTTTGCGGCGGACGAACTTGGGGGCCAGGGACCATCGGGGGCTTATTTTTGGAGTACGGCTGTGGCCGTGGCCTATTGCACACGGTTGGCACTCGCAAAGTCAGCCCCATTCAGGCTCAGTGACGAAGTTGGCCAGCCCCTCCCCCAAGGCTATAGCCCACCCGTTTTCGGCATTTTGCGGCGAGACGAACTTGGGGACGAGACCTTCGAGGGCTTATTTTTGGGTTCAGCTGTGCCGCGCCTATTTTTGGCACACAGAGGCCACTCACAAAGTCTCGCCCCATTCGAGTCCGGCGGACGAAGTTGGCCAGCCCCTCCCCAAGGCAATAGCCCACCCGTTTTTAGGCATTTTGCGGACGAACTTTGGGGCGGGACCTTGGGGACTTATTTTTGGGCACAGCTGCGCCGCTGCCTATTTGGGAACACGGAGGCGCTCGCAAAGTCTCTCCCCATTCCAAGTCCGGGGACCAGAGTTGGCCAACCCCTCCCCCAAGGCTATAGCCCACCGTTTTGGGCATTTTACGGCGGACGAACTTGGGGACGGGACCTTCGGGGGCTTATTTTTGGTTGCAGTGCCCGTGGCCTATTTTTGGCACCCGGAGGGCGCTCGCAAAGTCTCGCCCCATTCCGAGACCGGCGGAGGAAGTTGGCCAGCCCCTCCCCCCAAGGCTATAGCCCACCTGTTTTTTGGGTATTTTGCGGCGGACGAACTTGGGGGGCGGGACCTTCGGGGCTTATTTTTGGGCGCGGAAGTGCCCGCGGCCTATTTTGGCACACAGAGGCGCTCGTAAAGTCTCGTCCCATTCCGAGTCCGGCGGACGGTTGGCCAGCCTCCCCCAAAGCTATAGCCCACCCGTTTTGGACATTTTGCGCGGACGAACTTGGGGACGGGAACTTGGGGCTTATTTTTGGCGCAGCTGTGCCCGTGGCCTATTTTTAGCTCACGGAGCGCTGCAATGTCTCGCCCATTCCGAGTCCGGCGGACGAAGTTGGCCAGCCCGTCCCCGAAGGCTATAGCCCACCCGTTTTAGGCATTTTTGCGGTGGAGCCGAACTTGGGGACGGGACCTTCGGGGCTTATTTTTGGGCGCGGCTGTGCCCGCTTCCTATTTACAGCACACGCAGAGGCAGTCGCAAAAGTCTCGCCCCATTCGAGTCCGGCGAGACAGAAGTTGGCCACCCGTCCCCCAAGGCTATAGCCCACCGTTTTTGGGCACTTTTGCGGCGGAGCGAACTTGGGGACCAGGGACCTTCGGGGGCTTATTTTTAGGCGCGGCTGTGGCCACGGCCTATGTTTGGCACAAGGAAGGTGCTCACAAAGTCTTGCCCCATTCGAGTCCGGCGGACGAAGTTGGCCAGCCCTCCCCCAGACTATAGCCCACCCATTTTTGGGCATTTTGCGTTAAATCGAACTTGGGGATGGGACCTTCGTGGGCTTATTTTTGGGTGCGGCTGTGTCCGCAGCCTATTTAACCATGGGAGGCGCTCGCAAAGTCTTGGCCCATTCAGTCCGGCGGTTGAAGTTGGCCAGCCCCTCCCCAAGGCTATAGCCCACTGTTTTTGGGCATATTTTCGTCGGACGAACTTGGGGCGGGACCTTGGGGGTTTTGGGTGCGGCTATGCCGAGGCCTATGTTTGGCACACGGAGGGTGCTCGCAAAGTCTCGTCCCATTCGAGTCCGGTGGAAGTTGGCCAGCCCCTTCCCCCAGGCTATAGCCCACCCATTTTTAGGCATTTTGCGGCGGACGAACTTGGGGCCACGGGACCTTCGGGGCTTATTTTGGGCTTAGCTGTGACCACGGCCTATTTTGGCACTCGGAGCGCTCGCAAAAGTCCCACCCCATTCCGAGTCCGGCGGACGAAGTTGGCCAGCCCTCCCCCAAGGCTATAGCCCGCCCCCATTTTGGGCATTTTGCGGCGGGCAGACTTGGGGCCGGGACCTTGGGGGCTTATTTTGGGCGCGGCTGTGTCCGCGGCCTATTTTTAACACAGGGAGGAGTTTGTAAAGTCTCGTCCCATTCCGAGTCCGGCGGAGACGAACTTGCCAGCTCCACCCCCAAGGCTATAGCCAAACCAATTTTTGGGCATTTTGCGGCAGGCGAACTTGGGGACGGGACCTGCGGGCACTTATTTTTGGAGTACTGGCTGTGCCGTGGCTATTTTGGCACACAAAGGGCACTCACAAAGTCTCGCCCCATTCCGAGTCTGGCGGACGAACTTGGCCAGCCCCTCCCCCCAAGGGTATAGCCCACCCGTTTTTGGGCATTTTTGCGGCGGACGAACTTGGGGACGGGACCTTCAGGGGAATGTTTTTGGGCGCCGCTGTGCTCACAGCCTATTTTTTGCACATGGAGGGCACTCACAAAGTCTCGCCCCATTCCGAGTCCGCCGGACGAAGTTGGCCAGCCCCTCCCCGCAAGGCCATAGCCCACCCATTTTTTGGGCATTTTGGCGGCGGACGAACTTGGGGACGGGACCTTCGGGGGCTTACTTTTGGGTGTGACTGTGACCGCGGCCTATTTTTGGCACACGGCAGCCGTTCGCAAAGTCTCGCCCCATTCCTAGTCAGCGGGCCGAGTTAGCCAGCCCTCCCCTAAGGCTATAGCCCACCCATTTTTGGGCATTTTGCGGCGGATGAACTTGTGGGCGGGACCTTCGTGGGCTTATTTTAGGCGGCGGCTGTGCCCAGAGCCTATTTTGGCACACGGAGGCCGCTCGTAAAGTCTCGCCCCATTCCGAGTCAGCGGCGAAGTTGGCCAGCCCCTCCCCCAAGGCTATAGCCCTCCCGTTTATTAGGCATTTTGCGGCGGACGAACTTGGGGCCGGGACCTTCGGGGCTTATTTTTGGGCGCGGCTGTGCCGCGGCCTATTTTTGTCACACAGGCGCAAGCAGCAAAGTCTCGCCCCATTCCGAGTCCGAGCGGACGAGTTGGCCAGGCCCTCCCAAGGCTATAGCCCACCCGTTTTTAGGCATTTTTGCGCGGGCGAACTTGGGGGCCAGGACCTTCGGGGCTTATTTTGGGCGCGGCTGTGTCTGCGGCCTATTTTCACACGGAGCGTTCGCAAAGTCTCGCCCCATTCCCGAGTCCGAGCGGACAGAAGTGGGCCAGCCCGTCCCCAAGGCTATAGCCCACCCGTTTTTGCACATTTTTGCGGCGGACAAACTTGGGGACCTTCGGGGGCTTACTTTTAGGTCGTGGCTGTGTCATGGCCTATTTTTGGCACATGGAGGCGCTGCAAAGTCTCGCCCCATTCCGGAGTCCAGCGGACCAGTCGGCTATCCCCAAGGCTATAGCCCATCCGTTTTTGAGGATTTTGCGGCGGACGAACTTGGGGACGGGACCATCGGGCTTATTTTGGGCACGGCTCTGCCAGCGGCCTATTTTGGCACCACGGATGCCGCTGCAAAGTCTCGCCCCATTCCGAGTCCGGGCGGAGAAGTTGGCCAGCCCCTACCCCGAGGCTATAGCCCACCCGTTTTTGGGCATTTTGCGGCGGTGAGGTGGGGACCTGGACATTCGGAGGCTTATTTTTGGGGGAGGCTGTGCCCGGCCCTATTTTAGCACACAGGGCGCTCGCAAAGTCTCGCCCCATTCCGAGTCCGACGGACGAAGTTGGCCAGCCCTCTCCCCAAGGCTATAGCCCACCCGTTTTTGGGCATTTTGCGGCGGACGAACTTGGGGACGGGACCTTGAGTCTTATTTTTGGAGTACTGGCTATGTCCAAAGCCTATTTTTGGCACACGGAGGGCGCTCGCAAAGTCTCGCTCCATTCCAAGTCAGGCGGACGAAGTTTGCCAGCCCCTCCCCCCAAGGCTATAGCCCACCCGTGTTTTGGGCATTTTTGCGGCGGACGAACTTGGGGACGGGACCTTTGGGGCTTTTTTTTGGGCGCGACTGTGCCCGCAGCCTCTTTTTGGCACACAGAGGGCACTCGCAAAGTCAAACCTGCATTCCGAGTCCGGCGGACGAAGTGGGCCAGCCCCTCCCCGCAAGGCTATAGCCCACCCATTTTTTGGGCACTTTTGCGGCGGAAGAACTTGGGGACGGGACCTTCGGGGGAATGTTTTTGGGCGCCGCTGTGCCCGCGGCCTATTTTTGGCAAACTGAGGCCGCTCGCAAAGTCTCGCCCCATTCCGAGTCCGGCGGACGAAGTTGGCCAGCCCCTCCCCCAAAGGATATAGCCCACCCGTTTTTTGCTCATTTTTGCGGCGGACGAACTTGGGGACGGGACCTTCGGGGGCTTATTTTTTGGCGCGGCTGTGCCCGTGGCCTATTTTTGGCATATGGAGGCCGTTCGCAAAGTCTCGCCCCATTCCGAGTCCGAGCGGACGAGTTGTCCAGCCCTCCCCCAAGGCTATAGCCCACCCGTTTTTGGGCATTTTGCGGCGGACGAACTTTGGGGAGGACCTTCGGGGGCTTATTTTTAGGCACGGCTGTGTCGCGGCCTATTTTGGCACACGGCAGGCGTTACGTAAGTCTCGCCCCATTCCGAGTCCGAGCGGACAGAAGTGGGCCAGCCCGTCCCCCCAAGGCTATAGCCCACCCGTTTTTTGCACATTTTTGCGGCGGACAAACTTGGGGACGGGACCTTCGGGGGCTTACTTTTGGTCGTGGCTGTGTCCGCGGCCTATTTTTGGCACATGGAGGCCGCTCGCAAAGTCTCGCCCCATTCCGAGTCCGGCGGACGAAGTGGGCCAGCCCGTCCCCCCAAGGCTATAGCCCACCCGTTTTTTGCACATTTTTGCGGCGGACAAACTTGGGGACGGGACCTTCGGGGGCTTATTTTTGGGCGCGGCTGTGTCCGCGGCCTATTTTTGGAACATGGAGGCCGCTCGCAAAGTCTCGCCCCATTCCGAGTCCGGCGGACGAACTCGGCTAGCCCCTCCCCCCAAGGCTATAGCCCATCCGTTTTTTGGGGATTTTTGCGGCGGATGAACTTGGGGACGGGACCATCGGGGGCTTATTTTTGGGCGCGGCTCTGCCCGCGGCCTATTTTTGGCACACGGATGCCGCTCGCAAAGTCTCGCCCCATTCCGAGTCCGGCGGACGAAGTTGGCCCAGCCCTACCCCCCAAGGCTATAGCCCACCGTTTTGGGCATTTTTGCGGCGGACGAAATTGGGGACGGGACATTCGGAGGCTTATTTTTGGGCGGGGCTGTGCCCGTGGCCTATTTTTGGCACACAGAGGGCGCTCGCAAAGTCTTGCCCCATTCCGAGTCCGGCGGACGAAGTTGGCCAGCCCCTCTCCCCAAGGCTATAGCCCACCCGTTTTTTGGGCATTTTTGCGGCGGACGAACTTGGGGACGGGACCTTCGGGGTCTTATTTTTGGGTACGGCTATGTCCAAAGCCTATTTTTGGCACACGGAGGGCGCTCGTAAAGTCTCGCTCCATTCCAAGTCCGGCGGACGAAGTTTGCCAGCCCCTCCCCCCAAGGCTATAGCCCACCCGTTTTTTGGGCATTTTTGCGGCGGACGAACTTGGGGACGGGACCTTTGGGGGCTTATTTTTGGGCGCGACTGTGCCCACAGCCTCTTTTTGGTACACAGAGGGCACTCGCAAAGTCTCACCCCATTCCGAGTCCGGCGGACGAAGTGGGCCAGCCCCTCCCCGCAAGGCTATAGCCCACCCATTTTTTGGGCATTTTTGCGGCGGAAGAACTTGGGGACGGGACCTTCAGGGGAATGTTTTTGGGCGCCGCTGTGCCCGCGGCCTATTTTTGGCAAACTGAGGCCGCTCGCAAAGTCTCGCCCCATTCCGAGTCCGGCGGACGAAGTTGGCCAGCCCCTCCCCCCAAGGATATAGCCCACCCGTTTTTTGCACATTTTTGCGGCGGACGAACTTGGGGACGGGACCTTCGGGGGCTTATTTTTGCGCTGTGCCCGCGGCCTATTTTGGCATATGGAGGCCGTTCGCAAAGTCTCGCCCCATTCCGAGTCCGGCGGACGTAGTTGGCCAGCCCCTCCCCCCAAGGCTATAGCCCACGCGTTTTGTGGGCATTTTTGCGGCGGACGAACTTTGGGACGGGACCTTCGGGGGCTTATTTTTGGGCACGGCTGTGTACGCGGCCTATTTTTGGCACACGGAGGCGTTCGTAAAGTCTCGCCCCATTCCGAGTCCGGCGGACGAAGTGGGCCAGCCCGTCCCCCCAAGGCTATAGCCCACCCGTTTTTTGCACATTTTTGCGGCGGACAAACTTGGGGACGGGACCTTCGGGGGCTTATTTTTGGGCGCGGCTGTTCCCGCAGCCTATTTTTGGAACACGGAGACCGCTCGCAAAGTCTCGTCCCATTCCGAGTCCGGCGGACGAAGTTGGCCAGCCCCTCCCCCCAAGACTATTGCCCACCCGTTTTTTGGGCATTTTTGCAGCGGACGAACTTGGGGACGGGACCTTCGGGGGCTTATTTTTGGGTACGGCTGTGCCCGCTGCCGATTTTTGGCACATGGAGGGCACTCGCAAAGTCTCGTCCCATTCCGAGTCCGGCGGACGAAGTTGGCCAGCCCCTCCCCCCAAGGCTATTGCCCACCCGTTTTTTGGGCATTTTTGCGGCGGACTAACTTGGGGACGGGACCTTCGGGGGCTTATTTTTGGGTACGGCTTTGCCTGCGGCCTATTTTTGGCACATGGAGGGCACTCGCAAAGTCTCGTCCCATTCCGAGTCCGGCGGACGAAGTTGGCCAGCCCCTCCCCCCAAGGCTATAGCCCACCCGTTTTTTGGGCATTTTTGCGGCGGACGAACTTGGGGACGGGACCTTCGGGGGCTTATTTTTGTGTACAGCTGTGCCCGCGGCCGATTTTTGGCACATGGAGGGCACTCGCAAAGTCTCGTCCCATTCCGAGTCCGGCGGACGAAGTTGGCCAGCCCCTCCCCCCAAGGCTATTGCCCACCCGTTTTTTGGGCATTTTTGCGGCGGACGAACTTGGGGACGGGACCTTCGGGGGCTTATTTTTGGGTACGGCTGTGCCCGCGGCCTATTTTTGGCACATGGAGGGCACTCACAAAGTCTCGTCCCATTCCGAGTCCGGCGGACGAAGTTGGCCAGCCCCTCCCCCCAAGGCTATAGCCCACCCGTTTTTTGGGCATTTTTGCGGGGACGAATTTGGGAACGGGACCTTCAGGGGCTTATTTTTAGGTACGGCTGTTCCCGCAGCCTATTTTTGGAACACGGAGACCGCTCGCAAAGTCTCGCCCCATTCCGAGTCAGGAGAGTTGGCCAGCCCCTCCACCCAATGCTATTGCCCACCCGTTTTTTGGGAATTTTTTCGTCTGAAGAACTTGGGGACGGGACCTTCGGGGGCTTATTTTTGGGTACGGCTGTTCCCGCGGCCTATTTTTGGCACATGGAGGGCACTCGCAAAGTCTCGTCCCATTCCGAGTCCGGCGGACGAAGTTGGCCAGCCCCTCCCCCCAAGGCTATAGCCCACCCGTTTTTTGGGCATTTTTGCGGCGGACGAACTTGGGGACGGGACCTTCGGGGGCTTATTGTTGGGTGTGGCTGTGCCCGCAGCCTATTTTTGGCACATGGAGGGCGCTCGCAAAGTCTCGTCCCATTCCGAGTCCGGCGGACGAAGTTGGCCAGCCCCTCCCCCCAAGGCTATAGCCCACCCGTTTTTTGGGCATTTTTGCGGGGACGAACTTGGGGACGGGACCTTCAGGGGCTTATTTTTAGGTACGGCTGTTCCCGCAGACTATTTTTGGAACACGGAGACCGCTCGCAAAGTCTCGCCCCATTCCGAGTCCGGCGGACGAAGTTGGCCAGCCCCTCCCCCCAAGGCTATAGCCCACCCGTTTTTTGGGCATTTTTGCGGCGGACGAAATTGGGGACGGGACATTCGGAGGCTTATTTTTGGGCGGGGCTGTGCCCGCGGCCTATTTTTGGCACACAGAGGGCGCTCGCAAAGTCTTGCCCCATTCCGAGTCCGGCGGACGAAGTTGGCCAGCCCCTCTCCCCAAGGCTATAGCCCACCCGTTTTTTGGGCATTTTTGCGGCGGACGAACTTGGGGACGGGACCTTCGGGGTCTTATTTTTGGGTACGGCTATGTCCAAAGCCTATTTTTGGCACACGGAGGGCGCTCGTAAAGTCTCGCTCCATTCCAAGTCCGGCGGACGAAGTTTGCCAGCCCCACCCCCCAAGGCTATATCCCACCCCAATTATGGGCATTTTAGCGGCGCACGAACTTGGGGACGGGACCTTTGTGGGCATATATTTGGGCGCGACTGTGCCCACAGCCTCTTTTTGGTACACAGAGGGCACTCGCAAAGTCTCACCCCATTCCGAGTCCGGCGGACGAAGTGGGCCAGCCCCTCCCCGCAAGGCTATAGCCCACCCATTTTTTGGGCATTTTTGCGGCGGAAGAACTTGGGGACGGGACCTTCAGGGGAATGTTTTTGGGCGCCGCTGTGCCCGCGGCCTATTTTTGGCAAACTGAGGCCGCTCGCAAAGTCTCGCCCCATTCCGAGTCCGGCGGACGAAGTTGGCCAGCCCCTCCCCCCAAGGATATAGCCCACCCGTTTTTTGCACATTTTTGCGGCGGACGAACTTGGGGACGGGACCTTCGGGGGCTTATTTTTTGGCGCGGCTGTGCCCGCGGCCTATTTTTGGCATATGGAGGCCGTTCGCAAAGTCTCGCCCCATTCAGGTCCGGCGGACGAAGTTGGCCAGCCCTCCCCAAGGCTATAGCCCACCCGTTTTAGGCATTTTGCGGCGGACGAACTTTGGGACGGGACCTTCGGGGCTTATTTTTGGGCACGGCTGTGTACGCGGCCTATTTTGGCACACGGGCGTTCGTAAGTCTCGCCCCATTCCCGAGTCCGGGACGAAGTGGGCCAGCCCCGTCCCAAGGCTATAGCCCACCCGTTTTTGCACATTTTGCGGCGGACAAACTTGGGGACGGACCTTCGGGGCTTATTTTGGCGCGGCTGTTCCCGCAGCCTATTTTGAACACGGAGACCGCTCGCAAAGTCTCGTCCCATTCCGAGTCAGGGCGGACGAAGTTGGCCAGCCCTCCCCCAAGACTATTGCCCACCCGTTTTGGGCATTTTTGCAGCGGACGAACTTGGGGGCCAGGACCTTGAGGGCTTATTTTTGGGTGCAGCTGTGCCCGCTGCGATTTTGGCACATGGAGGGCACTCGCAAAGTCTACGTCCCATTCCGAGTCCGAGCGGACGAGTTGGCCAGTCCCCCAAGGCTATTGCCCACCCGTTTTTGGGCATTTTGCGGCGGACTAACTTGGGGGCCAGGACCTTCGGGGGCTTATTTTTGGTACGGCTTTGCCTGCGGCCTATTTTTGGCACATGGAGGGCACTCGCAAAGTCTCGTCCCATTCGAGTCCGGCGGACAGTTGGCCAGCCCTCCCCCAAGGCTATAGCCACCCGTTTTAGGCATTTTGCGGCGGACGAACTTGGGGACGGGACCTTCGGGGCTTATTTTTGTGTACAGCTGTGCCCGCGGCCGATTTTGGCACATGGAGGGCACTGCAAAGTCTCGTCCCATTCCGAGTCCGGCGACAGTTGGCCAACCCCTCCCCCAAGGCTATTGCCCACCCGTTTTTGGGCATTTTTGCGGGCGGACGAACTTGGGACGGGACCCGGGGCTTATTTTTGGAGTGCACGGCTGTGCCCGCGGCTATTTTGGCACATGGAGGGCACTCACAAAGTCTCGTCCCATTCCAGTCGGGGACAAGTTGGCCAGCCCCTCCCCCAAGGCTATAGCCCACCCGTTTTTGGGCATTTGCGGGGACAATTTGGGAGGCAGGACCTTCAGGGGCTTATTTTTAGGCAGCTGTTCCCGCAGCCTATTTTGGAATTTCGGAGACCGCTTCGCAGTCTCGCCCCATTCCGAGTCCGGCGGACGGAGTTGGCCAGCCCCTCCACCCAAGGCTATGCCCACCCGTTTTTAGGCATTTTGCGGCGGACGAACTTGGGGAGGACCTTCGGGGCTTATTTTTGGGTACGGCTGTTCCCGCGGCCTATTTTGGCACATGGAGGGCACTCGCAAAGTCTCGTCCCATTCCGAGTCCGAGCGGACGTTGGCCAGCTCCTCCCCAAGGCTACCACCCGTTTTTTGGGCATTTTTGCGGCGGACGAACTTGGGGACGGGACCTTCGGGGGCTTATTGTTGGGTGTGGCTGTGCCCGCAGCCTATTTTTGGCACATGGAGGGCGCTCGCAAAGTCTCGTCCCATTCCGAGTCCGGCGGACGAAGTTGGCCAGCCCCTCCCCCCAAGGCTATAGCCCACCCGTTTTTTGGGCATTTTTGCGGGGACGAACTTGGGGACGGGACCTTCAGGGGCTTATTTTTAGGTACGGCTGTTCCCGCAGACTATTTTTGGAACACGGAGACCGCTCGCAAAGTCTCGCCCCATTCCGAGTCCGGCGGACGAAGTTGGCCAGCCCCGCCCCCCAAGGCTGTGCCACCCGTTTTTGGGCATTTTGCGGCGGACGAACTTGGGACGGGACCTTCGGGGCTTATTTTTGGGTGCACTGTTTCGCTGCCTATTTTGGCACATGGAGGGCACTCTGCAAAGTCTCGTCCCATTCCGAGTCCGGCGGACGAAGTTGGCCAGCCCCTCCCCCAAGGCTATAGCCCACCCGCTTTTAGGGCATTTTACGGCGACGAGGGGACGGGACCTTCGGGGCTTATTGTTGGGTGTGGCTGTGCCCGCAGCCTGGCAGCACATGGAGGGCGCTCGCAAAGTCGTCCCATTCCGAGTCCGGCGGACGAAGTGGGCCAGACCCAGCTGTTTTTTGGGCATTTTTGCGGCGGACGAACTTGGGGACGGGACCTTCGGGGGCTTATTTTTGGGTGCTGCTGTGCACGCGGCCTATTTTTGGCACACGGAGGCCATTCGCAAAGTCTCGCCCCATTCCGAGTCCGGGCGGACGAAGCCAGCCCTCCCCCAAGGCTATAGCCCACCCGTTTTGGGCATTTTGCGTCGGACGAACTTGGGGACGGGACCTTCCGGGCTTATTTTTGGGCGTGGATGTGCTCATGGCCTATTTTGGGCACACGGAGGCCGCTCGCAGTCTCGCCCCATTCCGAGTCCGGCGGACGAAGTTGGCCAGCCCCTCCCCCCCAGGCTATAGCCCACCCGTTTTTTGGGCATTTTTGCGTCGGACGAACTTGGGGACGGGACCTTCCGGGGCTTATTTTTGGGCGCGGATGTGCTCATGGCCTATTTTGGGCACACGGAGGCCACTCGCAAGTCTCGCCCCATTCCGAGTCCGGCGGACGGTTGGCCAACACCTCCCCCAAGGCTATAGCCCACCCATTTTTGGGCATTTTGCAGACGAACTTGGGGACGAGACCTCGGGGCTTGTTTTTGGGCGCGCTGTGCCACGGCCAGGCACACGGAGGGCGCTCGCAAATTCTCGCCCCATTGCAAGTCCAGCGGACGAAGTTGGCCAGCCCCTCCCCCCAAGGCTATAGCCCACCCGTTTTTTGGGCATTTTGCGGCGGACGAACTTGGGGACGGGACCTTCGGGGGCTTATTTTTGGCGCGGCTTTGCCCGCGGCCTATTTTTGCACACAAAGGGCGATTGCAATGTCTCGCCCCATTCCGAGTCCGGCCGATTTAAGTGGGCCAGCCCTCCCCAAGGCTATAGCCCACCCGTTTTTGGGCATTTTGCGGCGGACGAACTTGGGGACGGTACCTTCGGGGCTTATTTTTGTGTGCGGCTGTGCCCACGGCCTGGCCACAGCACACGAAGGAGCTCACAAGTCTCGCCCCATTCCGAGTCCGGACGAAGTTTGCCAGCCCCACCCCCAAGGCTATAGCCCACCCGTTTTTTGGGCATTTTTTCGGCGGACGAACTTGGGGACGGGACCTTCGGGGGCTTATTTTTTGCGGCGGCTGTCCCCGCGGCCAATGTTTGGTACACGGAGACCACTCGTAAAGTCTCGCCCCATTCCGAGTCCGGCGGACGAAGTTGGTCAGCCCCTCCCCCCAAGGCTATAGCCCACCAGTTTTGGGCATTTTGCGCGAGGCCGAACTTGGGGACGGGACCTTCGGGGGCTTATTTTTGGGCGTGGCTGTGCCCGCAGCCTATTTTTGGCACACGGAGGGCGCTCGCAAAGTCTCGCCCCATTCCGAGTCCGGCGGACGAAGTTGGCCAGCCCCTCCCCCCAAGGCTATAGCCCACCTGTTTTTTGGGCATTTTTGCAGCGGACGAACTTGGGGACGGGACCTTCGGGGGCTTATTTTTGGTCGCGGCTGTGCCCGCGGCCTGTATTTGGCACACGGAGGCCGCTTGAAAAGTCTTGCCCCATTCCGAGTCCGGCGGACGAATTTAGCCAGCCCCTCCCCCCAAGGCTACAGCCCACCCGTTTTTTGGGCATTTTTGCGGCGGACGAACTTGGGGACGGGACCTTCGGGGGCTTATTTTTGGGTGCGGCTGTGCCCGCAGCCTATTTTTGGACAACGGAGGTCGCTCGCAAAGTCTCGCCCACTTCCGAGTCCGGCGGACAAAGTTGGCTAGCCCCTGCCCCCAAGGCTATAGCCCACCCGTTTTTTGGGCATTTTTGCGGCGGACGAACTTGGGGACGGGACCTTCGGGGGCTTATTTTTGAGTGCGGCTGTGACCGTGGCCTATTTTTGGCAAACGAAGTCCGCTCGCAAAGTCTCGCCCCATTCCGAGTCCGGCGGACGAAGTGGGCCCGCCCCTCCCCCCAAGGCTATAGCCCACCCGTTTTTTGGGCATTTTTGCGGCCGACGAACTTGGGGACGGGACCTTTGAGGGCTTATTTTTGGGCGCGGCTGTGCTCACGGCCTATTTTTGGCACACGGAGGGCGCTCGCAAAGTGTTGGCCCATTCCGAGTCCCGCGGACGAAGTGGGCCAGCCCCTCCCCCCAAGGCTATAGCCCACCCGTTTTTTGGGCATTTTTGCGGCGGACGAATTTGGGGACGGGACCTTCGGGGGCTTATTTTTGGGCGCGCCTGTACCCGCGGCCTATTGTTGGTACACGGAGGCCGCTCGCAAAGTCTCGCCCCATTCCGAGTCCGCGGATTTGTTGGCCAGCCCTCCCCCAAGGCTATAGCCCAACAGTTTTAGGCATTTTGCGGCGGACGAACTTGGGGACGGGACCTTCGGGGGCTTATTTTGGGCGTGGCTGTGCCCACAGCCTATTTTTGGCACACGGAGGGCGCTCACAAAGTCTCGCCCCATTCCGAGTCCTGCGGACGAAATTGGCCAGCCCCTCCCCCAAAGGCTATAGCCCACCCGTTTTTTGGGCATTTTTGCGGAGGACGAACTTGGGGACGGGACCTTCGGGCGCTTATTTTTTATGGCGGCTGTGCCCGCGGCCTATTTTTGGCACACGGAGGGTGCAAACAAAGTCTCACCCCATTCCGAGTCCGGCGGACGAAGTGGGCCAGCACCTCCCCCCAAGGCTATATCCCACCCGTTTTTTGGGCATTTTTGCGGCGGACGAACTTGGGGACGGGACCTTCGGGGGCTTATTTTTGGGTGCGGCTGTGCCCGCATCCTATGTTTGGCACACGGAGGGTGCTGCAAAGGCTCGCCCCATTCCAAGTCCGGCGGACGAGTGGGCCAGCCCTCCCCCAAGGCTATAGCCCACCCGTTTTCGGCATTTTGCGGCGGACGAACTTGGGGGGGACCTTCGGGGCTTATTTTTGGGTGCGGCTGTGCCCGTGGCCTATTTTGGCACACGGAGGCGCAAGAAAAGTCTCGCCCATTCCGAGTCCGCGGACGAAGTTGGCCAGCCCTCCCCCAAGGCTATAGCCCACCCGTTTTTGGGCTTTTGCGGCGGACGAACTTGGGGACGGGACCTTCGGGGGCTTATTTTGGGCGCGGCTGTGCCGCGGCCTATTTTGCACACGGAGGGCGCTCGCAAAGTCTCGCCCCATACAGAGTACGGCGGACGATGTTGGCAAGCCCTCACCCCAAGGCGATGGCCCACCCGTTTTGGGCATTTTGCGGCGGACGAACTTGGGGCGGGACCTTCGGGGCTTATATTTAGCGCGGCTGTGCCCGTGGCCTATTTGTGGCACACGGAGGGCACTCGCAGTCTCACCCCATTCCGAGTCCGAGCGGACGAGTTGGCCAGCCCCTCCCCAAGGCTAAAGCCCACCCGTGGGGCATTTTGGGACGAACTTGGGGACGGGACCTTCGGGGGCTTATTTTTGGGCGCGGCTGCACCCGTGGCCTATTTTTGGCACACGGAGGGTGCTCGCAAAGTCTCGCCCCGTTCCGAGTCCGGCGGACGAAGTTGGCCAGCACCTCCCCCTAAGGCTATAGCCCGCCCGTTTTTTGGGCATTTTTGCGGCGGACGAACTTGGGGACGAGACCTTCAGGGGCTTATTTTTGGGCGCGGCTGTGCCCATGGCCTATTTTTGGCACATGGAGGGCGCTCGCAAAGTCTCGCCCCATTGCAAGTCCAGCGGATGAAGTTGGCCAGCCCCTCCCCCCAAGGCTATAGCCCACCCGTTTTTTGGGCATTTTTGCGGCGGACGAACTTGGGGACGGGACCTTCGGGGGCTTATTTTTTCGGCGCGGCTTTGCCCGCGGCCTATTTTTGGCACACGAAGGGCGTTTGCAATGTCTCGCCCCATTCCGAGTCCGGCGGACGAAGTTGGCCAGCCCCTCCCCCCAAGGCTGTAGCCCACCCGTTTTTTTGGCATTTTTGCGGCGGACGAACTTGGGGACGGGACCTTCGGGGGCTTATTTTTGTGTACGGCTGTGCCCGCGGCCTATTTTTGGCACACGAAGGGATCTCACAAAGTCTCGCCCCATTCTGAGTCCGGCGGACGAAGTTGGCCAGCCCCTCCCCCCAAGGCTATAGCCCACCCATTTTTTGGGCATTTTTGCGGCGGACGAACTTGGGGACGGGACCTTCGGGGGCTTATTTTTTCGGCGCAGCTTTGCCCGCGGCCTATTTTTGGCACACGAAGGGCGTTTGCAATGTCTCGCCCCATTCCGAGTCCGGCGGACGAAGTTGGCCAGCCCCTCCCCCCAAGACTATATCCCACCCGTTTTTTGGGCATTTTTGCGGCGGACGAACTTGGGGACGGGACCTTCGGGGGCTTATTTTTTGGTGCGGCTGTGCCCGCGTCCTATGTTTGGCACACGGAGGGTGCTCGCAAAGGCTCGCCCCATTCCGAGTCCGGCGGACGAAGTGGGCCAGCCCCTCCCCCCAAGGCTATAGCCCACCCGTTTTTTCGGCATTTTTGCGGCGTACGAACTTGGGGACGGGACCTTCGGGGGCTTATTTTTGGGTGCGCCTGTGCCCGCGGCCTATTTTTGGCACACGGAGGGTGCAAGAAAAGTCTCGCCCCATTCCGAGTCCGGCGGACGAAGTTGGCCAACCCCTCCCCCCAAGGCTATAGCCCACCCGTTTTTTGGGCATTTTTTCGGCGGACGAACTTGGGGACGGGACCTTGGGGGGCTTATTTTGGGTGCGGCTGTGCCTACGGCCTATTTTTGGCACACGGAGGGCACTCGTAAAGTCTCGCCCCATTCCGAGTCCGGCGGACGAAGTGGGCCAGCCCCTCCCCCCAAGGCTATAGCGCACCCGTTTTTTGGGCAATTTTGCGGCGGACGAATTTGGGGATGGGAACTTCGGAGGCTTATTTTTGGGCGCGGCTGTGCCCGCGGCCTATTTTTGGCACACGGAGGCCGCTCGCAAAGTCTCGCCCCATTCCGAGTCCGGCGGACGAAGTTGGCCAGCCCCTCACCCCAAGGCTATAGCCCACCAGTTATTTGGGCATTTTGCGGCGGAACTTGGGGACGGGACCTTCGGGGGCTTATTTTTGGGTGCGGCTGTGCCCGCGGGCTATTTTTGGCACACGGAGGGCGTAAGCAAAGTCTCGCCCCATTCCGAGTCCGGCGGACGAAGTGGGCCAGCCCGTCCCCCCAAGGCTATAGCCCACCCGTTTTTTGCACATTTTTGAGGCGGACGAACTTGGGGACGGGACCTTCGGGGGCTTATTTTTGGGCGCGGCTGTGCCCCTGGCCTATTTTTGGCACACGGAGGGCGCTCGTAAAGTCTCGCCCTATTCCGAGTCCGGCGGACGAAGTTGGCAAGCCCCTCCCCCCAAGGCTATAGCCCACCCGTTTTTTGGGCATTTTTGCGGCGGACGAACTTGGGGACGGGACCTTCGGTGGCTTATTTTTGGGCGCGGCTGTGCCCGCGGCCTATTTTTGGCACACGGAGGGCGCAAACAAAGTCTCGCCCCATTCCGAGTCCGGCGGACGAAGTTGGCCAGCCCCTCCCCCCAAGGCTATAGCCCACCCGTTTTTTGGGCATTTTTGCGGCGGACGAACTTGGGGACGGGACCTTCGGGGACTTATTTTTGGGTGCGGCTATGCCCACGGGCTATTTTTGGCACGCGGAGGGTGCTCGCAAAGTCTTGCCCCATTCCGAGTCCGGCGGACGAAGTTGGCCAGCCCGTCCCCCCAAGGCTATAGCCCACCCGTTTTTTGCACATTTTTGAGGCGGACGAACTTGGGGACGGGACCTTCGGGGGCTTATTTTTGGGCGCGGCTGTGCCCCCGTCCTATTTTTGGCACACGGAGGGCACTCGTGAAGTCTCACCCTATTCCAAGTCCGGCGGACGAAGTTGGCCAGCCCCTCCCCCCAAGGCTATACCCCACCCGTTTTTTGGGCATTTTTGCGGCGGACGAACTTGGGGACGGGACCTTCGGGGGCTTATTTTTGGGCGCGGCTGTGCCCGTGGCCTATTTGTGGCACACGGAGGGCGCTCGCAAAGTCTCGCCCCATTCCGAGTCCGGCGGACGAAGTGGGCCAGCCCCTCCCCCCAAGGCTATAGCCCATCAGTTTTTTGGGCATTTTTGCGGTGGACGAACTTGGGGACGGGACCTTCGGGGTTATTTTGGGCACGGCTGTGTCCGCCTATTTTTTGCGTATGGAAGCCACTCGCAAAGTCTCGCCCCATTCCGAGTCCGGCGGACAAAGTGGGCCAGCCCCTCCCCCCAAGGCTATAGCCCACCCGTTTTTTGGGCATTTTTGCGGCGGACGAACTTGGGGACGGGACCTTCGGGGGCTTATTTTTGGGCGCGGCTGTGCCCGCAGCTTATTTTTGGCACACGGAGGGCGCTCGCAAAGTCTCGCCCCATTCCGAGTCCGGCGGACGAAGTTGGCCAGCCCCTCCCCCCAAGGCTATAGCCCACCAGTTTTTTGGGCATTTTTGCGGCGGACGAACTTGGGGACGGGACCTTCGGGGGCTTATTTTTGGGTGCGGCTGTGCCCGCGGGCTATTTTTGGCACACGGAGGGCGTAAGCAAAGTCTCGCCCCATTCCGAGTCCGGCGGACGAAGTGGGCCAGCCCGTCCCCCCAAGGCTATAGCCCACCCGTTTTTTGCACATTTTTGAGGCGGACGAACTTGGGGACGGGACCTTCGGGGGCTTATTTTTGGGCGCGGCTGTGCCCCTGGCCTATTTTTGGCACACGGAGGGCGCTCGTAAAGTCTCGCCCTATTCCGAGTCCGGACGGATTTAGTTGGCAAGCCCCTCCCCCAAGGCTATAGCCCACCCGTTTTGGGCATTTTGCGGCGGACGAACTTGGGGACGGACCTTCGGTGGCTTATTTTTGGGCGCGCTGTGCCGCGGCCTATTTTTGGCACACGGAGGGCGCAAACAAAGTCTCGCCCATTCCGAGTCCGGCGGACGAAGTTGGCCAGCCCCTCCCCCCAAGTCTATAGCCCACCGTTTTTTTGGGCATTTTCGCGGCTGACGAACTTGGGGACGGGACCTTCGGGGACTTATTTTTGGGTGCGGCTATGCCCACGGGCTATTTTTGGCACGCGGAGGGTGCTCGCAAAGTCTAGCACAATTCCAAGTCCGGCGGACGAAGTTGGCCAGCCCCTCCCCCCAAGGCTATAGCCCACCCGTTTTTTGCACATTTTTGAGGCGGACGAACTTGGGGACGGGACCTTCGGGGTCTTATTTTTGGGCGCGGCTGTGCCCCCGTCCTATTTTTGGCACACGGAGGGCACTCGTGAAGTCTCACCCTATTCCAAGTCCGGCGGACGAAGTTTGCCAGCCCCTCCCCCCAAGGCTATACCCCACCCGTTTTTTGGGCATTGTTGCGGCGGACGAACTTGGGGACGCGACCGTCGGGGGCGTATTTTTAGGTGCGGCTGTGCCCGTGGCCTATTTGGCACACGGAGCGCTCGCAAAGTCTCGCCCCATTCCAGTCCGGCGGACGAGTGGGCCAGCCCCTCCCCAAGGCTATAGCCCATCGTTTTTGGGCATTTTGCGGTGGACGAACTTGGGGACGGGACCTTCGGGGGTTATTTTTGGGCACGGCTGTGTCCGCCTATTTTTGCGTATGGAGGCCACTCGCAAAGTCTCGCCCCATTCCGAGTCCGCGGACAAGTGGGCCAGCCCCTCCCCCAAGGCTATAGCCCACCCGTTTTTGGGCATTTTGCGGCGGACGAACTTGGGGACGGGACCTTCGGGCGCTTATTTTTGGGCGAGGCTGTGCCCGCAGCTTATTTTTTGGCACACGGAGGGCGCTGCAAAGTCTCGCCCCATTCCGAGTCCGAGGCGGATTGGCCAGCCCTCCCCCAAGGCTATAGCCCACCAGTTTTTAGGCATTTTTGCGGTGGACGAACTTGGGGACGGGACCTTCGGGGTTATTTGTGGGCGCGGCTGTGTCCGCCTATTTTTGCGTATGGAGGCCACTGCAAAGTCTCGCCCCATTCCGAGTCCGCGGACAAAGTGGGCCAGCCCCTCCCCCCAAGTCTATAGCCCTCCCGTTATTGTGGCATTTGAGCTGCGGACGAACTTGGGGACGGGACCTTCGGGGGCTTATTTTTTGGCGCGGCTGTGCCCGCAGCTTATTTTTGGCACACGGATGCCGCTCGCAAAGTCTCGCCCCATTCCGAGTCCGGCGGGCGAGTAGCCCTCCCCCAAGGCTATAGCCCACCCGTTTTTGCACATTTTTGAGGCGGAACTTGGGGACGGGACCTTCGGGGGCTTATTTTGGGCGCGGCTGTGCCTGGCCTATTTGGCACACGGAGGGCGCTCGCAAAGTCTCGCCCCATTCGAGTCCGGCGGACGGTGGGCCAGCCCCTCCCCAAGGCTATAGCCCATCAGTTTTTGGGCATTTTTATGCGGTGGACGAACTTGGGGACGGGACCTTCGGGGTTATTTTGGGCACGGCTGTGTCCGCCTATTTTTGCGTATGGAGGCCACTCGCAAAGTCTCGCCCCATTCCGAGTCCGGCGGACCAAGTGGGCCAGCCCCTCCCCCCAAGGCTATAGCCCACCCGTTTTTTGGGCATTTTTGCGGTGGACGAACTTGGGGACGGGACCTTCGGGGCTTATTTTGGGCGCGGCTGTGCCCGCAGCTTATTTTTGGCACACGGAGGCGCTGCAAAGTGTCGCCCCATTCCGAGTCCGCGGACGAGTTGGGCCAGCCCCTCCCCCCAAGGCTATAGCCCACCCGTTTTTTGGGCATTTTTGCGGTGGACGAACTTGGGGACGGGACCTTCGGGGGGTTATTTGTGGGCGCGGCTGTGTCCGCCTATTTTTTGCGTATGGAGGCCACTCGCAAAGTCTAGCCCCAATCCGAGTCCGGCGGACAAAGTGGGCCAGCCCCTCCCCAAGGCTATAGCCTCCGTTTTGGGCATTTTGCGTGGACGAACTTGGGGCCGGACCTTCGGGGCTTATTTTTGGGCGCGGCTGTGCCCGCAGCTTATTTTTGGCACACGGATGCCGTTCGCAAAGTCTCGCCCCATTCCGAGTCCGGCGGGCGAAGTTGGCCAGCCCCTCCCCCCAAGGCTATAGCCCACCCGTTTTTTGCACATTTTTGAGGCGGACGAACTTGGGGACGGGACCTTCGGGGGCTTATTTTTGGGCGCGGCTGTGCCCGTGGCCTATTTGTGGCACACACGGAGGGCGCTCGATAGTCTCGCCCTATACCGAGTCCGCGGTTGGCAAGCCCTCCCCAAGGCTATAGCCCACCGTTTTTGGCCATTTTTGCGGCGGACGAACTTGGGGACGGGACCTTCGGGGGCTTATTTTTGGGCGCGGCTGTGCCCATGGCCTATTTGTGGCACACGGAGGGCGCTCGCAAAGTCTCGCCCCATTCCGAGTCCGGCGGAAGAAGTTGGCCAGCCCCTCCCCCCAAGGCTATAGCCCACCAGTTTTTTGGGCATTTTTGCGGTGGACGAACTTCGGGACGGGACCTTCGGGGGGTTATTTTTGGGCGCGGCTGTGTCTGCCTATTTTTTGCGTATGGAGACCACTCGCAAAGTCTCGCCCCATTCCGAGTCCGGCGGACGAAGTGGGCCAGCCCATCCCCCCAAGGCTATAGCCCACCCGTTTTTTGCACATTTTTGAGGCGGACGAACTTGGGGACGGGACCTTCGGGGGCTTATTTTTGGGTGCGGCTGTGCCCCTGGCCTATTTCTGGCACACGGAGGGCGCTCGTAAAGTCTCGCCCTATTCCGAGTCCGGCGGACGAAGTTGGCAAGCCCCTCCCCCCAAGGCTATAGCCCACCCGTTTTTTGGGCATTTTTGCGGCGGACGAACTTGGGGACGGGACCTTCGGTGGCTTATTTTTGGGCGCGGCTGTGCCCGCGGCCTATTTTTGGCACACGGAGGGCGTAAACAAAGTCTCGCCCCATTCCGAGTCCGGCGGACGAAGTTGGCCAGCCCCTCCCCCCAAGGCCATAGCCCACCCGTTTTTTGGGCATTTTTGCGGCGGACGAACTTGGGGACGGGACCTTCGGGGACTTATTTTTGGGTACGGCTATGCCCGCGGGCTATTTTTGGCACGCGGAGGGTGCTCGCAAAGTCTTGCCCCATTCCGAGTCCGGCGGACGAAGTTGGCCAGCCCGTCCCCCCAAGGCTATAGCCCACCCGTTTTTTGCACATTTTTGAGGCGGACGAACTTGGGGACGGGACCTTCGGGGGCTTATTTTTGGGCGCGGCTGTGCCCCCGTCCTATTTTTGGCACACGGAGGGCACTCGTGAAGTCTCACCCTATTCCAAGTCCGGCGGACGAAGTTGGCAAGCCCCTCCCCCCAAGGCTATACCCCACCCGTTTTTTGGGCATTTTTGCGGCGGACGAACTTGGGGACGGGACCTTCGGGGGCTTATTTTTGGGCGCGGCTGTGCCCGTGGCCTATTTGTGGCACACGGAGGGCGCTGCAAAGTCTCGCCCCATTCCGAGTCCGGCGGAAGTGGGCCAGCCCACTCCCCCAAGGCTATAGCCCATCGTTTTGGGCATTTTTGCGGTGGACGAACTTGGGGACGGGACCTTCGGGGGGTTATTTTTGGGCACGGCTGTGTCCGCCTATTTTTGCGTATGGAGGCCACTCGCAGTCTCGCCCCATTCCGAGTTCGGCGGACGAAGTTGGCAAGCCCCTCCCCCCAAGGCTATAGCCCACCCGTTTTTTGGGCATTTTTGCGGAGGACGAACTTGGGGACGGGACCTTCGGGGGCTTATTTTTGGCCGCGGTTGTGACCGCAGCCTATTTTTGGCACACGGAGGCGCTGCAGTCTCGCCCCATTCCGAGTCCGCGGACGAGTTNGCCAGCCCCTCCCCCCAAGGCTATAGCCCACCAGTTTTTTGGGCATTTTTGCGGTGGACGAACTTGGGGACGGGACCTTCGGGGGGTTATTTGTGGGCGCGTCTGTGTCCGCCTATTTTTTGCGTATGGAGGCCACTCGCAAAGTCTCGCCCCATTCCGAGTCCGGCGGACAAAGTGGGCCAGCCCCTCCCCCCAAGGCTATAGCCCTCCCGTTTTTTGGGCATTTTTGCGGCGGACGAACTTGGGGACGGGACCTTCGGGGGCTTATTTTTGGGCGCGGCTGTGCCCGCAGCTTATTTTTGGCACACGGATGCCGCTCGCAAAGTCTCGCCCCATTCCGAGTCCGGCGGGCGAAGTTGGCCAGCCCCTCCCCCCAAGGCTATAGCCCACCCGTTTTTTGCACATTTTTGAGGCGGACGAACTTGGGGACGGGACCTTCGGGGGCTTATTTTTGGGCGCGGCTGTGCCCCCGGCCTATTTTTGGCACACGGAGGGCGCTCGTATAGTCTCGCCCTATACCGAGTCCGGCGGACGAAGTTGGCAAGCCCCTCCCCCCAAGGCTATAGCCCACCCGTTTTTTGGCCATTTTTGCGGCGGACGAACTTGGGGACGGGACCTTCGGGGGCTTATTTTTGGGCGCGGCTGTGCCCATGGCCTATTTGGAGGGCGCTCGCAGTCTCGCCCCATTCCGAGTTCGGCGGAAGAAGTTGGCCAGCCCCTCCCCCCAAGGCTATAGCCCACCAGTTTTTTGGGCATTTTTGCGGTGGACGAACTTCGGGACGGGACCTTCGGGGGGTTATTTTTGGGCGCGGCTGTGTCTGCCTATTTTTTGCGTATGGAGACCACTCGCAAAGTCTCGCCCCATTCCGAGTCCAGCGGACGAAGTTGGCCAGCCCCTCCCCCCAAGGCTATAGCCCTCCCGTTTTTTGGGCATTTTTGCGGCGGACGAACTTGGGGACTGGACCTTCGGGGGGTTATTTTTGGGCGCGGCTGTGTCTGCCTATTTTTTGCATATGGAGACCACTCGCAAAGTCTCGCCCCATTCCGAGTCCGGCGGACGAAGTTGGCCAGCCCCTCCCCCCAAGGCTATAGCCCTCCCGTTTTTTGGGCATTTTTGCGGCGGACGAACTTGGGGACGGGACCTTCGGGGGCTTATTTTGGGGCACGGCTGTGCCCGCAGCCTATTTTTGGCACACGGAGGGCGCAAGCAAAGTCTCGCCCCATTCCGAGTCCGGCGGACAAAGTGGGCCAGCCCCTCCCCCCAAGGCTATAGGCCACCCGTTTTTTGGGCATTTTTGCGGCTGACGAACTTGGGGACGGGACCTTCGGTGGCTTATTTTTGGGCACGGCTGTGCCCGCGGCCTATTTTTGGCACACGGAGGGTGCAAGCAAAGTCTCGCCCCATTCCGAGTCCGGCGGACAAAGTGGGCCAGCCCCTCCCCCCAAGGCTATAGGCCACCCGTTTTTTGGGCATTTTTGCGGCTGACGAACTTGGGGACGGGACCTTCGGTGGCTTATTTTTGGGCCCGGCTGTGCCCGCGGCCTATTTTTGGCACACGGAGGGCGCAAGCAAAGTCTCGCCCCATTCCGAGTCCGGCGGACGAAGTTGGCCAGCCCCTCCCCCCAAGGCTATAGCCCACCCGTTTTTTGGGCATTTTTGCGTCGGACGAACTTGGGGACGGGACCTTCGAGGACTTATTTTTGGGTGCGGCTGTGTCCGCGGGCTATTTTTGGCACACGGAGGGTGCTCGCAAAGTCTCGCCCCATTCCGAGTCCGGCGGACGAAGTTGGCCAGCCCGTCCCCCCAAGCCTATAGCCCACCCGTTTTTTGCACATTTTTGAGGCGGACGAACTTGGGGACGGGACCTTCGGGGGCTTATTTTTGGGTGCGGCTGTGCCCCTGGCCTATTTTTGGCACACGGAGGGCGCTCGTAAAGTCTCGCCCTATTCCGAGTCCGGCGGACGAAGTTGGCAAGCCCCTCCCCCCAAGGCTATAGCCCACCCGTTTTTTGGGCATTTTTGCGGCGGACGAACTTGGGGACGGGACCTTCGGGGGCTTATTTTTGGGCGCGGCTGTGCCCGTGGCCTATTTGTGGCACACGGAGGGTGCTCGCAAAGTCTCGCCCCATTCCGAGTCCGGCGGACGAAGTTGGCCAGCCCGTCCCCCCAAGGCTATAGCCCACCCGTTTTTTGCACATTTTTGAGGCGGACGAACTTGGGGACGGGACCTTCGGGGGCTTATTTTTGGGCGCGGCTGTGCCCCTGGCCTATTTTTGGCACACAGAGGGCGCTCGTAAAGTCTCGCCCTATTCCGAGTCCGGCGGACGAAGTGGGCCAGCCCCTCCCCCCAAGGCTATAGCCCACCCGTTTTTTGCACATTTTTGCGGCGGACGAACTTGGGGACGGGACCTTCGGGGGCTTATTTTTGGGCGCGTCTGTGCCCGCGGCCTAGTTTTGGCACACGAAGGCTGCTCGCAAAGTCTCGCCCCATTCCGAGTCCGGCGGACGAAGTTGGCCAGCCCCTCCCCCCAAGGCTATAGCCCACCCGTTTTTTGGGCATTTTTGCGGCGGACGAACTTAGGGACGGGACCTTCGGGGGCTTATTTTTGGGCGCGGCTGTGCCCGTAGACTATTTTTGGCACACGGATGCCACTCGCAAAGTCTCGCCCCATTCTGAGTCCGGCGGACGAAGTTGGCCAGCCCCTCCCCCCAAGGCTATAGCCCACCCGTTTTTTGCACATTTTTGCGGCGGACGAACTTGGGGACGGGACCTTCGGGGGCTTATTTTTGGGTGCGGCTGTGCCCACGGCCTATTTTTGGCACACGAAGGCCGCTCGCAAAGTTTCGCCCCATTCCGAGTCTGGCGGACGAAGTTGGCCAGCCCCTCCCCCCAAGGCTATAGCCCACCCGTTTTTTGGGCATTTTTGCGGCATATGAACTTAGGGACGGGACCTTCAGGGGCTTATTTTTCGGCGCGGCTGTGCCCGCGGCCTATTTTTGCCACATGGAGGGCCCTCGCAAAGTCTCGCCCCATTCCGAGTCCGGCGGACGAAATGGGCAAGCCCCTCCCCCCAAGGCTATAGGCCACCCGTTTTTTGCACTTTTTTGCGGCGGACGAACTTGGGGACGGGACCTTCGGGGGCTTATTTTTGGGTACGGCTGTGCCCGCGGCCTATTTTTGGCACACGGAGGGTGCAAGCAAAGTCTCGCCCCATTCCGAGTCCGGCGGACAAAGTGGGCCAGCCCCTCCCCCCAAGGCTATAGGCCACCCGTTTTTTGGGCATTTTTGCGGCTGACGAACTTGGGGACGGGACCTTCGGTGGCTTATTTTTGGGCCCGGCTGTGCCCGCGGCCTATTTTTGGCACACGGAGGGCGCAAGCAAAGTCTCGCCCCATTCCGAGTCCGGCGGACGAAGTTGGCCAGCCCCTCCCCCCAAGGCTATAGCCCACCCGTTTTTTGGGCATTTTTGCGTCGGACGAACTTGGGGACGGGACCTTCGAGGACTTATTTTTGGGTGCGGCTGTGTCCGCGGGCTATTTGTGGCACACGGAGGGTGCTCGCAAAGTCTCGCCCCATTCCGAGTCCGGCGGACGAAGTTGGCCAGCCCGTCCCCGCACGCCTTTAGCCCACCCGTTTTTTGCACATTTTTGAGGCGGACGAACTTGGGGACCAGGACCTTGGGGCTTATTTTTGGGGGCGGCTGTGCCCGTGGGCTATTTTTGGCACACGGAGGGCGCTAGTAAAGTCTCGCCCTATTCCGAGTCCGGCGGACGAAGTTGGCAAGCCCCTCCCCCCAAGGCTATAGCCCACCCGTTTTTTGGGCATTTTGCGGCGATTTAACTTGGGGACGGGACCTTCGGGGCTTATTTTTGGCGCGGCTGTGCCGTGGCCTATTTGTGGCACACGGAGGGTGCTCGCAAAGTCTCGCCCCATTCCGAGTCCGGGCGGATTGGCCAGCCCGTCCCCCAAGGCTATAGCCCACCCGTTTTTGCACATTTTGAGGCGGACGAACTTGGGGACGGGACCTTCGAGGGCTTATTTTTGGGCGCGGCTGTGCCCTGGCCTATTTTTGGCACACAGAGGGCACTCGTAAGTCTCGCCCTATTCCCGAGTCCGGCGGACGAGTTGGCAAGCCCTCCCCCAAGGCTATAGCCCACCCGTTTTGGGCATTTTTGCGGCGGACGAACTTGGGGACGGACCTTCGGGGCTTATTTTTGGCGCGGCTGTGCCCCTGGCCTTTTTTTGGCACACGGAGGCGCTCGTAAAGTCTCGCCCTATTCCGAGTCCGGCGGACGAAGTGGCCAGCCCCCTCCCCCAAGGCTATAGCCCACCCTTTTTGCACATTTTGCGGCGGACGAACTTGGGGACGGGACCTTCGGGGCTTATTTTGGCGCTGTGCCTGCGGCCTAGTTTTGGCACACGAAGGCTGCTCGCAAAGTCTCGCCCCATTCCGAGTCCGGCGGACGAAGTTGGCCAGCCCCTCCCCCCAAGGCTATAGCCCACCCGTTTTTTGGGCATTTTTGCGGCGGACGAACTTAGGGACGGGACCTTCGGGGGCTTATTTTTGGGGGCGGCTGTACCCGCAGCATATTTTTGGTACACGGATGCCACTGCAAAGTCTCGCCCCATTCGAGTCCGCGACGAAGTTGGCCAGCCCCTCCCCCCAAGGCTATAGCCCACCCGTTTTTTGCACATTTTTGCGGCGGACGAACTTGGGGACGGGACCTTCGGGGGCTTATTTTTGGGTGCGGCTGTGCCCACGGCCTATTTTTGGCACGAAGGCCGCTCGCAAAGTTTCGCCCCATTCCGACCGGCACGTTGGCCAGCCCTCCCCAAGGCAATAGCCCACCCGTTTTTTGGGCATTTTTGCGGCATAAGAACATAGGGACGGGACCTTCATGGGCTTATTTTACGGCGCGGCTGTCCCAGCCGCCTATTTTTGCCACATGGAGGGCCCTCGCAAAGTCTCGCCCCATTCCGAGTCCGGCGGACGAAATGGGCAAGCCCCTCCCCCCAAGGCTATAGCCCACCCGTTTTTTGCACTTTTTTGCGGCGGACGAACTTGGGGACGGGACCTTCGGGGGCTTATTTTTGGGCGTGGCTGTGCCCGCGGCCTATTTTTGGCATACGAAGGCTGCTCGCAAAGTCTCGCCCCATTCCGAGTCCGGCGGACCGAGTTGGCCAGCCCTCCCCAAGGCTATAGCCCACCCGCTTTTGGGCATTTTCGCGGCGGGACGAACTTAGGGACGGGACCTTCGGGGCTTATTTTTGGGCGGCTGTGCCCGCAGCCTATTTTTGGTACACGGATGCCGCTCGCAAAGTCTCGCCCCATTCTGAGTCCGGCGGACAAAGTTGGCCAGCCCCTCCCCCCAAGGCTATAGCCCACCCGTTTTTTGCACATTTTTGCGGCGGACGAAGTTGGGGACGGGACCTTCGGGGGCTTATTTTTGGGTACGGCTGTGCCCGCGGCCTATTTTTCGCACACGAAGGCCGCTCGCAAAGTCTCGCCCCATTCTGAGTCCGGCGGACGAAGTTGGCCAGCCCCTCCCCCCAAGGCTATAGCCCACCCGTTTTTTGGGCATTTTTGCGGCACACGAACTTAGGGACGGGACCTTCGGGGGCTTATTTTTGGGCGCGGCTGTGTCCGTGGCCTATTTTTGCCACACAGAGGGCCCTCGAAAAGTCTCGCCCCATTCCGAGTCCGGCGGACGAAGTTGGCCAGCCCCTCCCCCCAAGGCTATAGCCCACCCGTTTTTTGGGCATTTTTGCGGCGGACGAACTTGGGGACGGGACCTTCGGGGGCTTATTTTTGGGCGCGGCTGTGCCCGTGGCCTATTTGTGGCACACGAAGGCCGCTCGCAAAGTTTCGCCCCATTCCGAGTCTGGCGGACGAAGTTGGCCAGCCCCTCCCCCCAAGGCTATAGCCCACCCGTTTTTTGGGCATTTTTGCGGCATATGAACTTAGGGACGGGACCTTCAGGGGCTTATTTTTCGGCCCGGCTGTGCCCGCGGCCTATTTTTGCCACATGGAGGGCCCTCGCAAAGTCTCGCCCCATTCCGAGTCCGGCGGACGAAATGGGCAAGCCCCTCCCCCCAAGGCTATAGCCCACCCGTTTTTTGCACTTTTTTGCGGCGGACGAACTTGGGGACGGGACCTTCGGGGGCTTATTTTTGGGCGTGGCTGTGCCCGCGGCCTATTTTTGGCATACGAAGGCTGCTCGCAAAGTCTCGCCCCATTCCGAGTCCGGCGGACGAAGTTGGCCAGCCCCTCCCCCCAAGGCTATAGCCCACCCGTTTTTTGGGCATTTTCGCGGCGGACGAACTTAGGGACGGGACCTTCGGGGGCTTATTTTTGGGCGCGGCTGTGCCCGCAGCCTATTTTTGGTACACGGATGCCGCTCGCAAAGTCTCGCCCCATTCTGAGTCCGGCGGACAAAGTTGGCCAGCCCCTCCCCCCAAGGCTATAGCCCACCCGTTTTTTGCACATTTTTGCGGCGGACGAAGTTGGGGACGGGACCTTCGGGGGCTTATTTTTGGGTACGGCTGTGCCCGCGGCCTATTTTTCGCACATCCGCTCGCAAGTCTCGCCCATTCTGAGTCCGGCGGAAGAAGTGGGCAAGCCCCTCCCCCCAAGGCTATAGCCCACCCGTTTTTTGGTCATTTTTGCGGCGGACGAAGTTGGGGACGGGACCTTCGGGGGCTGATTTTTGGGCGCGGCTGTGTCCGTGGCCTATTTTTGCCACACAGAGGGCCCTCGCAAAGTCTCACCCCATTCCGAGTCCGGCGGACGAAGTTGGCCAGCCCCTCCCCCCAAGGCTATAGCCCACCAGTTTTTTGGGCATTTTTACGGACGAACTTGGGGACGGGACCTTCGGGGCTTATTTTTGGGCGCTGCTGTGCCCTATTTGTGGCACACGAGGCCGCTCGCAAAGTTTCGCCCCATTCCGAGTCTGGCGGACGGTTGGCCAGCCCTCCCCAAGGCTATAGCCCACCCGTTTTGGGCATTTTGCGGCATATGAACTTAGGGACGGGACCTTCAGGGGCTTATTTTCGGCCCGGCTGTGCCCGCCTATTTTGCCACATGGAGGGCCCTCGCAGTCTCGCCCCATTCCGAGTCCGGGACGAAATGGGCAAGCCCCCCCCAAGGCTATAGCCCACCCGTTTTTGCACTTTTGCGGCGGACGAACTTGGGGGACGGGACCTTCGGGGGCTTATTTTTGGGCGTGGCTGTGCCCGCGGCCTATTTTTGGCATACGAAGGCTGCTCGCAAAGTCTCGCCCCATTCCGAGTCCGGCGGACGAAGTTGGCCAGCCCCTCCCCCCAAGGCTATAGCCCATCAGTTTTTTGGGCATTTTTGCGGTGGACGAACTTGGGGACGGGACCTTCGGGGGGTTATTTTTGGGCACGGCTGTGTCCGCCTATTTTTTGCGTATGGAGGCCGCTCGGCAAGTCTCGCCCCATTCCGAGTCCGGCGGACCAAGTGTGACAGCACCACCCCCCAAGGCTATAGCCCACCCGGGGCATTTTCAAGGCGGACGAACTTGGGGACGGGACCTTCGGGGCTTATTTTTGGGCGCGGCTGTGCCCGCAGCCTATTTTTGGCACACGGAGGGCGCTCGCAAAGTCTCGCCCCATTCCGAGTCCGGCGGACGAAGTTGGCCAGCCCCTCCCCCCAAGGCTATAGCCCACCAGTTTTTTGGGCATTTTTGCGGAGGACGAACTTGGGGACGGGACCTCGGGGCTTATTTTTGGGTGCGGCTGTGCCCGGGCTATTTTGGCACACGGAGGGCGTAGCAAAGTCTCGCCCATTCCGAGTCCGCGGACGAGTGGGCCAGCCCCCCCCAAGGCTATAGCCCACCCGTTTTTGCACATTTTGAGGCGGACGAACTTGGGGGGGACCTTCGGGCTTATTTTTGGGCGCGGCTGTGCCCCTGGCCTATTTTTGGCACACGGAGGGCGCTCGTAAAGTCTCGCCCTATTCCGAGTCCGGACGAAGTTGGCAAGCCCCTCCCCCCGAGGCTATAGCCCACCCGTTTTTTGGGCATTTTTGAGCGGACGAACTTGGGGACGGGACCTTCGGGGGCTTATTTTTGGGCGCGGCTGTGCGTACGGCCTATTTTTGGCACACGGAGGGCGCAAGCAAAGTCTCGCCCCATTCCGAGTCCGGCGGACGAAGTTGGCCAGCCCCTCCCCCCAAGGCTATAGCCCACCCGTTTTTTGGGCATTTTTGCGGCGAACGAAATTGGGGACGGACCTTCGGGACTTATTTTTGGTGCGGCTATGCCCACGGGCTATTTTTGGCACGCGGAGGGTGCTCGCAAAGTCTTGCCCCATTCCGAGTCCGGCGGACGAAGTTGGCCAGCCCGTCCCCCCAAGGCTATAGCCCACCCGTTTTTTGCACATTTTTGAGGCGGACGAACTTGGGGACGGGACCTTCGGGGGCTTATTTTTGGGCGCGGCTGTGCCCCCGTCCTATTTTTGGCACACGGAGGGCACTCGTGAAGTCTCACCCTATTCCAAGTCCGGCGGACGAAGTTGGCCAGCCCCTCCCCCCAAGGCTATACCCCACCCGTTTTTTGGGCATTTTTGCGGCGGACGAACTTGGGGACGGGACCTTCGGGGGCTTATTTTTGGGCGCGGCTGTGCCCGTGGCCTATTTGTGGCACACGGAGGGCGCTCGCAAAGTCTCGCCCCATTCCGAGTCCGGCGGACGAAGTGGGCCAGCCCCTCCCCCCAAGGCTATAGCCCATCAGTTTTTTGGGCATTTTTGCGGTGGACGAACTTGGGGACGGGACCTTCGGGGGGTTATTTTTGGGCACGGCTGTGTCCGCCTATTTTTTGCGTATGGAGGCCACTCGCAAAGTCTCGCCCCATTCCGAGTCCGGCGGACAAAGTGGGCCAGCCCCTCCCCCCAAGGCTATAGCCCACCCGTTTTTTGGGCATTTTTGCGGCGGACGAACTTGGGGACGGGACCTTCGGGGGCTTATTTTTGGGCGCGGCTGTGCCCGCAGCTTATTTTTGGCACACGGAGGGCGCTCGCAAAGTCTCGCCCCATTCCGAGTCCGGCGGACGAAGTTGGCCAGCCCCTCCCCCCAAGGCTATAGCCCACCAGTTTTTTGGGCATTTTTGCGGTGGACGAACTTGGGGACGGGACCTTCGGGGGGTTATTTGTGGGCGCGGCTGTGTCCGCCTATTTTTTGCGTATGGAGGCCACTCGCAAAGTCTCGCCCCATTCCGAGTCCGGCGGACAAAGTGGGCCAGCCCCTCCCCCCAAGGCTATAGCCCTCCGCTTGGGCATTTTTGCGGCGGACGAACTTGGGGACGGGACCTTCGGGGGCTTATTTTTGGGCGCGGCTGTGCCCGCAGCTTATTTTTGGCACACGGATGCCGCTCGCAAAGTCTCGCCCCATTCCGAGTCCGGCGGGCGAAGTTGGCCAGCCCCTCCCCCCAAGGCTATAGCCCACCCGTTTTTTGGGCATTTTTGCGGCGGACGAACTTGGTGACGGGACCTTTGGGGCTTATTTTTGGGCGCGGCTGTGCCCCGGCCTATTTTTGGCACACGGAGGGCTCGTATAGTCTCGCCTATACCGAGTCCGGCGGACGAGTTGGCAAGCCCTCCCCCAAGGCTATAGCCCACCCGCTTTTGGCCATTTTGCGGCGGACGAACTTGGGGACGGGACCTTCGGGGCTTATTTTTGGGCGCTGTGCCTATGGCCTATTTGTGGCACACGGAGGGCGCTCGCAAAGTCTCGCCCCATTCCGAGTCCGGCGGAAGAATTTGGCCAGCCCCTCCCCCCAAGGCTATAGCCCACCAGTTTTTTTGGCATTTTTGCGGTGGACGAACTTCGGGACGGGACCTTCGGGGGGTTATTTTTGGGCGCGGCTGTGTCTGCCTATTTTTTGCGTATGGAGACCACTCGCAAAGTCTCGCCCCATTCCGAGTCCGGCGGACGAAGTGGGCCAGCCCATCCCCCCAAGGCTATAGCCCACCCGTTTTTTGCACATTTTTGAGGCGGACGAACTTGGGGACGGGACCTTCGGGGGCTTATTTTTGGGTGCGGCTGTGCCCCTGGCCTATTTCTGGCACACGGAGGGGGCTCGTAAAGTCTCGCCTATTCCGAGTCCGGCGGACGAAGTTGGCAAGCCCCTCCCCCAAGGCTATAGCCCACCCGCTTTGGGCATTTTGCGGCGGACGAACTTGGGGACGGGACCTTCGGTGGCTTATTTTTGGGCGCGGCTGTGCCCGCGGCCTATTTTTGGCACACGGAGGGCGCAAACAAAGTCTCGCCCCATTCCGAGTCCGGCGGACGAAGTTGGCCAGCCCCTCCCCCCAAGGCTATAGCCCACCCGTTTTTTGGGCATTTTTGCGGTGGACGAACTTGGGGACGGGACCTTCGGGGACTTATTTTTGGGTGCGGCTATGCCCACGGGCTATTTTTGGCACGCGGAGGGTGCTCGCAAAGTCTTGCCCCATTCCGAGTCCGGCGGACGAAGTTGGCCAGCCCGTCCCCCCAAGGCTATAGCCCACCCGTTTTTTGCACATTTTTGAGGCGGACGAACTTGGGGACGGGACCTTCGGGGGCTTATTTTTGGGCGCGGCTGTGCCCCCGTCCTATTTTTGGCACACGGAGGGCACTCGTGAAGTCTCACCCTATTCCAAGTCCGGCGGACGAAGTTGGCCAGCCCCTCCCCCCAAGGCTATACCCCACCCGTTTTTTGGGCATTTTTGCGGCGGACGAACTTGGGGACGGGACCTTCGGGGGCTTATTTTTGGGCGCGGCTGTGCCCGTGGCGTTTTTGAGGCACGCGGAGGGACCACGCAAAGACTCGCCCCATTCCGAGTCCGGCGGACGAAGTGGGCCAGCCCCTCCCCCCAAGGCTATAGCCCATCAGTTTTTTGGGCATTTTTGCGGTGGACGAACTTGGGGACGGGACCTTCGGGGGGTTATTTTTGGGCACGGCTGTGTCCGCCTATTTTTTGCGTATGGAGGCCACTCGCAAAGTCTCGCCCCATTCCGAGTCCGGCGGACAAAGTGGGCCAGCCCCTCCCCCCAAGGCTATAGCCCACCCGTTTTTTGGGCATTTTTGCGGCGGACGAACTTGGGGACGGGACCTTCGGGGGCTTATTTTTGGGCGCGGCTGTGCCCGCAGCTTATTTTTGGCACACGGAGGGCGCTCGCAAAGTCTCGCCCCATTCCGAGTCCGGCGGACGAAGTTGGCCAGCCCCTCCCCCCAAGGCTATAGCCCACCAGTTTTTTGGGCATTTTTGCGGTGGACGAACTTGGGGACGGGACCTTCGGGGGGTTATTTGTGGGCGCGGCTGTGTCCGCCTATTTTTTGCGTATGGAGGCCACTCGCAAAGTCTCGCCCCATTCAGTCCGCGGACAAAGTGGGCCCGCCCCGCCCCCCAAGGCTATAGCCCTCCCGGTTTTGGGGCATTTTGGCGGCGGACGAACTTGGGGACGGGACCTTCGGGGGCTTATTTTTTGGTGCGGCTGTGCCCGCAGCTTATTTTTGGCACACGGATGCCGCTGCAGTCTCGCCCCATTCCGAGTCCGAGGCGGGCGAGTTGGCCAGCCCCTCCCCAAGGCTATAGCCCACCCGCTTTTTGCACATTTTGAGGCGGACGAACTTGGGGGACGGGACCTCGGGGCTTATTTTTGGCGCGCTGTGCCCGTGGCCTATTTGTGGCACACGGAGGGCGCCGCAAAGTCTCGCCCCATTCCGAGTCCGCGGATGGGCCAGCCCCCTCCCCAAGGCTATAGCCCATCGTTTTGGGCATTTTTATGCGGTGGACGAACTTGGGGACGGGACCTTCGGGGTTATTTTGGGCACGGCTGTGTCCGCCTATTTTTGCGATGGAGGCCACTTCGCAAAGTCTCGCCCCATTCCGAGTCCGGCGGACAAAGTGGGCCAGCCCTCCCCCCAAGGCTATAGCCCTCCCGTTTTTTGGGCATTTTTGCGGCGGACGAACTTGGGGACGGGACCTTCGGGGGCTTATTTTTGGGCGCGCTGTGCCAGCTTATTTTTGGCACACGGAGGGCGCTCGCAAAGTGTCGCCCCATTCCGAGTCCGCGGATTTGGCCAGCCCTCCCCCAAGGCTATAGCCCACCAGTTTTTGGGGCATTTTGCGGTGGACGAACTTGGGGACGGGACCTTCGGGGTTATTTGTGGGCGCTGGCTGTGTCCGCCTATTTTTGCGATGGAAGCCACTCGCAAAGTCTCGCCCCATTCCGAGTCCGCGGACGTGGGCCAGCCCTCCCCCAAGGCTATAGCCCACCCGTTTTTTGGGCATTTTTGCGGCGGACGAACTTGGGGACGGGACCTTCGGGGGCTTATTTTTGGGCGCGGCTGTGCCCGCAGCTTATTTTTGGCACACGGATGCCGTTCGCAAAGTCTCGCCCCATTCCGAGTCCGGCGGGCGAAGTTGGCCAGCCCCTCCCCCCAAGGCTATAGCCCACCCGCTTTTGCACATTTTGAGGCGGACGAACTTGGGGACGGACCTTGGGGCTTATTTTTGGGCGCGCTGTGCCCCGGCCTATTTTTGGCACACGGAGGGCGTCAGATAGTCTCGCCTATACCGAGTCCGCGGACGAAGTTGGCAAGCCCTCCCCAAGGCTATAGCCCACCCGTTTTTGGCCATTTTTGCGGCGGACGAACTTGGGGACGGGACTCGGGGCTTATTTTTGGGCGCGGCTGTGCCCATGGCCTATTTGTGGCACACGGAGGGCGCCAAAGTCTCGCCCCATTCCGAGTCCGGCGGAAGAAGTTGGCCAGCCCTCCCCAAGGCTATAGCCCACCAGTTTTTGGGCATTTTTGCGTGGACGAACTCGGACGGGACCTTCGGGGTTATTTTTGGGCGCGGCTGTGTCTGCCTATTTTTGCGTATGGAGACCACTGCAAAGTCTCGCCCCATTCCGAGTCCGCGGACGGTGGGCCAGCCATCCCCAAGGCTATAGCCCACCCGCTTTTCGAGGCGGACGAACTTGGGGACGGGACCTTCGGGGCTTATTTTTGGGTGCGGCTGGCCTATTTCTGGCACACGGAGGGCGTAGAAGTCTCGCCTATTCCGAGTCCGGCGGATTGGCAAGCCCTCCCCAAGGCTATAGCCCACCCGCTGGGCATTTTTGCGTGACGAACTTGGGGACGGGACCTTCGGTGGCTTATTTTGGGCGCGCTGTGCCCGCGCCTATTTTTGGCACACGGAGGGCGAAAACAAAGTCTCGCCCCATTCCGAGTCCGGCGGACGGCGATGGCCAGCCCCTCCCCCCCAGGCCATAGCCCACCCGTTGTTTGGGCATTTTTGCGGCGGACGAACTTGGGGACGGGACCTTCGGGACTTATTTTTGTACGGCTATGCCCGCTGGCTATTTTTGGCACGCTGAGGGTGCTCGCAAAGTCTTGCCCATTCCGAGTCCGCGGACGAGTTGGCCAGCCCCCCAAGGCCATAGCCCACCCGTTTTTTGCTCATTTTTGAGGCGGACGAACTTGGGGACGGTACCTTCTGTGGCTTATTTTTGGGCTCGGCTCTGCCCCGTTCTTATTTTTGGCACACGGAGGGCACTCGTGAAGTCTCACCCTATTCCAAGTCCGCGGACGGTTGGCCAGCCTCCCCAAGGCTATACCCCACCCGCTTTGGGCATTTTGCGGACGAACTTGGGGACGGGACCTTCGGGGCTTATTTTTGGCGCGGCTGTGCCCGTGGCCTATTTGTGGCACACGGAGGGCGCTGCAAAGTCTCGCCCCATTCCGAGTCCGCGGACGAGTGGGCCAGCCCTCCCCCAAGGCTATAGCCCATCAGGGCTTTTTGGGCATTTTTATGCGGTGGACGAACTTGGGGACGGGACCTTCGGGGGTTATTTTTGGGCACGGCTGTGTCCGCCTATTTTTGCGTATGGAGGCCACTCGCAGTCTCGCCCCATTCCGAGTCCGCGGACAGTGGGCCAGCCCTCCCCAAGGCTATAGCCCACCCGTTTTGGGCATTTTGGGAGGACGAACTTGGGGACGGACCTTCGGGGCTTATTTTTGGGCGCGGCTGTGCCCGCAGCTTATTTTTGGCACACGGAGGGCGCTGCAGTCTCGCCCCATTCCGAGTCCGCGGACGAAGTTGGCCAGCCCTCCCCCAAGGCTATAGCCCACCAGTTTTTGGGCATTTTTGTGGACGAACTTGGGGACGGGACCTTCGGGGGGTTATTTGTGGGCGCGTCTGTGTCCGCCTATTTTTGCGTATGGAGGCCACTGCAGTCTCGCCCCATTCCGAGTCCGCGGACAAAGTGGGCCAGCCCTCCCCCAAGGCTATAGCCCTCCCGTTTTGGGCATTTTGCGGCGGACGAACTTGGGGACGGGACCTTCGGGGCTTATTTTTGGGCGCGCTGTGCCCGCAGCTTATTTTTGGCACACGGATGCCGGGCCACAAAGTCTCGCCCCATTCCGAGTCCGGCGGGCGAAGTTGGCCAGCCCCTCCCCCCAAGGCTATAGCCCACCCGTTTTTTGCACATTTTTGAGGCGGACGAACTTGGGGACGGGACCTTCGGGGGCTTATTTTTGGGCGCGGCTGTGCCCCCGGCCTATTTTTGGCACACGGAGGGCGCTCGTATAGTCTCGCCCTATACCGAGTCCGGCGGACGAAGTTGGCAAGCCCCTCCCCCCAAGGCTATAGCCCACCCGTTTTTTGGCCATTTTTGCGGCGGACGAACTTGGGGACGGGACCTTCGGGGGCTTATTTTTGGGCGCGGCTGTGCCCATGGCCTATTTGTGGCACACGGAGGGCGCTCGCAAAGTCTCGCCCCATTCCGAGTCCGGCGGAAGAAGTTGGCCAGCCCCTCCCCCCAAGGCTATAGCCCACCAGTTTTTTGGGCATTTTTGCGGTGGACGAACTTCGGGACGGGACCTTCGGGGGGTTATTTTTGGGCGCGGCTGTGTCTGCCTATTTTTTGCGTATGGAGACCACTCGCAAAGTCTCGCCCCATTCCGAGTCCAGCGGACGAGCCCTCCTCCCCCAAGGCTATAGCCCACCAGTTTTTTGGGCATTTTTGCGGCGGACGAACTTGGGGACGGGACCTTCGGGGGGTTATTTTTGGGCGCGGCTGTGTCTGCCTATTTTTTGCATATGGAGACCACTCTCAAAGTCTCGCCCCATTCCGAGTCCGGCGGACGTAGTTGGCCAGCCCCTCCCCCAAAGGCTATAGCCCTCCCGTTTTTTGGGCATTTTTGAGGCGGACGAACTTGGGGACGGGACCTTCGGGGGCTTATTTTGGGGCTCGGCTGTGCCCGCAGCCTATTTTTGGCACACGGAGGGCGCAAGCAAAGTCTCGCCCCATTCCGAGTCCGCGGACAAGTGGGCCAGCCCTCCCCAAGGCTATAGGCCACCCGTTTTTTGGGCATTTTTGCGGCTGACGAACTTGGGGACGGGACCTTCGGTGGCTTATTTTTGGGCACGGCTGTGCCTATTTTTGGCACACGGAGGGTGCAAGCAAAGTCTCGCCCCATTCCGAGTCCGCGGACAGTGGGCCAGCCCTCCCCCAAGGCTATAGGCCACCCGCTTTTGGGCATTTTTGCGGCTGACGAACTTGGGGACGGACCTTCGGTGGCTTATTTTGGGCCCGCTGTGCCTGGCCTATTTTTGGCACACGGAGGGCGCAAGCAAAGTCTCGCCCCATTCCGAGTCCGGCGGATTTGTTGGCCAGCCCTCCCCAAGGCTATAGCCCACCCGCTTTTGGGCATTTTTGCGGACGAACTTGGGGACGGGACCTTCGAGGACTTATTTTTGGGTGCGGCTGTGTCCGCGGGCTATTTTTGGCACACGGAGGGTGCTCGCAAAGTCTCGCCCCATTCCGAGTCCGGCGGACGAAGTTGGCCAGCCCCTCCCCCCAAGGCTATAGCCCACCCGTTTTTTGGACATTTTTGGGGCGGACGAACTTGGGGACGGGACCTTCGGGGGCTTATTTTTGGGTCCCGATGTTCCCTTGGCCTATTTTTGGCACACGGAGGGCGCTCGTAAAGTCTCGCCCTATTCCGAGTCCGGCGGATTTGGCAAGCCCCTCCCCCAAGGCTATAGCCCACCCGCTTTTGGGCATTTTTGCGGACGAACTTGGGGACGGGACCTTCGGGGCTTATTTTTGGGCGCGCTGTGCCCGTATTTGTGGCACACGGAGGGCGCTCGCAAAGTCTCCCCCCATTCCGAGTCCGGCGGACGAAGTTGGCCAGCCCGTCCCCCCAAGGCTATAGCCCACCCGTTTTTTGCACATTTTTGAGGCGGACGAACTTGGGGACGGGACCTTCGGGGGCTTATTTTTGGGCGCGGCTGTGCCCCTGGCCTATTTTTGGCACACGGAGGGCGCTCGTAAAGTCTCGCCCTATTCCGAGTCCGGCGGACGAAGTGGGCCAGCCCCTCCCCCCAAGGCTATAGCCCACCCGTTTTTTGCACATTTTTGCGGCGGACGAACTTGGGGACGGGACCTTCGGGGGCTTATTTTTGGGCGCGTCTGTGCCTGCGGCCTAGTTTTGGCACACGAAGGCTGCTCGCAAAGTCTCGCCCCATTCCGAGTCCGCGAAGTTGGCCAGCCCCTCCCCCCAAGGCTATAGCCCACCCGTTTTTTGGGCATTTTTGCGGCGGACGAACTTAGGGACGGGACCTTCGGGGCTTATTTTTGGGCGCTGTGCCAGACTATTTTTGGCACACGGATGCCACTCGCAGTCTCGCCCCATTCTGAGTCCGCGGACGGTTGGCCAGCCCTCCCCCAAGGCTATAGCCCACCCGCTTTTTGCACATTTGCGGCGGACGAACTTGGGGACGGGACCTTCGGGCTTATTTTTGGGTGCGGCTGTGCCCACGGCCTATTTTTGGCACACGAAGGCCGCAAAGTTTCGCCCCATTCCGAGTCTGGCGGATTTGGTTGGCCAGCCCTCCCCCAAGGCTATAGCCCACCCGCTTTTGGGCATTTTGCGGCATATGAACTTAGGGACGGGACCTTCAGGGGCTTATTTTTCGGCGCGGCTGTGCCCGCGTCTATTTTTGCCACATGGAGGGCTCCTCGCAAAGTCTCGCCCATTCCGAGTCCGCGGACGAAATGGGCAAGCCCTCCCCCAAGGCTATAGGCCACCCGCTTTTTGCACTTTTTCATGGCGGACGAACTTGGGGACGGACCTTCGGGGCTTATTTTTGGGCACGGCTGTGCCCGCGTCTATTTTTGGCACACGGAGGGTGCAAGCAAAGTCTCGCCCCATTCCGAGTCCGCGGACAAGTGGGCCAGCCCTCCCCCAAGGCTATAGGCCACCCGCTTTTTGGGCATTTTGCGGCTGACGAACTTGGGGACGGACCTTCGGTGGCTTATTTTTGGGCCCGGCTGTGCCTCGCCTATTTTTGGCACACGGAGGGCGCAAGCAAAGTCTCGCCCCATTCCGAGTCCGGCGGATTTAGTTGGCCAGCCCTCCCCAAGGCTATAGCCCACCCGCTTTGGGCATTTTTGGACGAACTTGGGGACGGGACCTTCGAGGACTTATTTTTGGGTGCGGCTGTGTCCGCGGGCTATTTTTGGCACACGGAGGGTGCTCGCAAAGTCTCGCCCCATTCCGAGTCCGGCGGATTGGCCAGCCTGGCCCCCAAGCCTATAGCCCACCCGCACATTTTGAGGCGGACGAACTTGGGGACGGGACCTTCGGGGCTTATTTTTAAAAGGGCTGTGCCCCTGGCCTATTTTTGGCACACGGAGGGCGCTGAAGTCTCGCCTATTCCGAGTCCGCGGATTTAGTTGGCAAGCCCTCCCCAAGGCTATAGCCCACCCGCTTTTTTGGGCATTTTGCGGACGAACTTGGGGACGGGACCTTCGGGGCTTATTTTTGGGCGCAGCTGTGCCCGTGGCCTAAATGTGGCACACGGAGGGTGCTCGCAAAGTCTCGCACCATAACGAGTCCGGACGAGTTGGCCAGCCTGCCCAAGGCTATAGCCCACCCGCTTTTTGCACATTTCAGGCGGACGAACTTGGGGACGGGACCTTCGGGGCTTATTTTTGGGCGCGGCTGTGCCCCTGGCCTATTTTTGGCACACAGAGGGCACTCGGGAAGTCTCGCCTATTCCGAGTCCGGCGGATTGGGCAAGCCCTCCCCAAGGCTATAGCCCACCCGCTTTTGGGCATTTTTGCGCGGACGAACTTGGGGACGGGACCTTCGGGGCTTATTTTTGGGCGCGGCTGTGCCCTGGCCTATTTCTGGCACACGGAGGGCGCTCAAAGTCTCGCCCTATTCCGAGTCCGCGGACGGGGGCCAGCCCTCCCCCAAGGCTATAGCCCACCCGCTTTTTGCACATTTTTGCGGCGGACGAACTTGGGGACGGGACCTTCGGGGCTTATTTTTGGCGCGCTGTGCCTGCGGCCTAGTTTTGGCACACGGCTGCTCGCAAAGTCTCGCCCATTCCGAGTCCGCGGACGGTTGGCCAGCCCTCCCCCAAGGCTATAGCCCACCCGCTTTTGGGCATTTTGCGGGACGAACTTAGGGACGGACCTTCGGGGCTTATTTTTGGGCGCGGCTGTGCCCAGACTATTTTTGGCACACGGATGCCACTCGCAAAGTCTCGCCCCATTCTGAGTCCGCGGACGGTTGGCCAGCCCTCCCCCAAGGCTATAGCCCACCCGTTTTTTGCACATTTTTGCGGCGGACGAACTTGGGGACGGGACCTTCGGGGGCTTATTTTGGGTGCGGCTGTGCCCACGGCCTATTTTTGGCACACGAAGGCCGCTCGCAAAGTTTCGCCCCATTCCGAGTCTGGCGGACGAAGTTGGCCAGCCCCTCCCCCCAAGGCTATAGCCCACCCGTTTTTTGGACATTTTTGCGGCATATGAACTTAGGGACGGGACCTTCAGGGGCTTATTTTTCGGCGCGGCTGTGCCTGCCTATTTTTGCCACATGGAGGGCTCCTCGCAAAGTCTCGCCCATTCCGAGTCCGGGACGAAATGGGCAAGCCCTCCCCAAGGCTATAGCCCACCCGCTTTTTTGCGGCGGACGAACTTGGGGACGGGACCTTCGGGGGCTTTTTTTTGGGCGTGGCTGTGCCCGCGGCCTATTTTTGGCATACGAAGGCTGCTCGCAAAGTCTCGCCCCATTCCGAGTCCGCGGACGGTTGGCCAGCCCTCCCCAAGGCTATAGCCCACCCGCTTTTGGGCATTTTCGCGCGGACGAACTTAGGGACGGACCTTCGGGGCTTATTTTTGGGCGCGGCTGTGCCCGCAGCCTATTTTTGGTACACGGATGCCGCCGCAGTCTCGCCCCATTCTGAGTCCGCGGACAAAGTTGGCCAGCCCCTCCCCCCAAGGCTATAGCCCACCCGTTTTTTGCACATTTTTGCGGCGGACGAAGTTGGGGACGGGACCTTCGGGGGCTTATTTTTGGGTACGGCTGTGCCCGCGGCCTATTTTTCGCACACGAAGGCCGCTCGCAAAGTCTCGCCCCATTCTGAGTCCGCGGACGGTTGGCCAGCCCCTCCCCCCAAGGCTATAGCCCACCCGTTTTTTGGGCATTTTTGCGGCACACGAACTTAGGGACGGGACCTTCGGGGGCTTATTTTTGGGCGCGGCTGTGTCCGTGCCCTATTTTTGCCACACAGAGGGCCCTCGAAAAGTCTCGCCCCATTCCGAGTCCGGCGGACGAAGTTGGCCAGCCCCTCCCCCCAAGGCTATAGCCCACCCGTTTTTTGGGCATTTTTGCGGCGGACGAACTTGGGGACGGGACCTTCGGGGGCTTATTTTTGGGCGCGGCTGTGCCCGTGGCCTATTTGTGGCACACGAAGGCCGCTCGCAAAGTTTCGCCCCATTCCGAGTCTGGCGGACGAAGTTGGCCAGCCCCTCCCCCCAAGGCTATAGCCCACCCGTTTTTTGGGCATTTTTGCGGCATATGAACTTAGGGACGGGACCTTCAGGGGCTTATTTTTCGGCCCGGCTGTGCCCGCGGCCTATTTTTGCCACATGGAGGGCCCTCGCAAAGTCTCGCCCCATTCCGAGTCCGTCGGACGATATGGGCAAGCCCCTCCCCCCTATCCTATAGCCCACCCGTTTTTTGCACTTTTGTGCGGCGGACGAACTTGGGGACGGGACCTTCGGGGGCTTATTTTTGGGCGTGGCTGTGCCCGCGGCCTATTTTTGGCATACGAAGGCTGCTCGCAAAGTCTCGCCCCATTCCGAGTCCGCGGACGGTTGGCCAGCCCTCCCCAAGGCTATAGCCCACCCGCTTTTGGGCATTTTCGCGGACGAACTTAGGGACGGGACCTTCGGGGCTTATTTTTGGGCGCGGCTGTACCCGCAGCCTATTTTTGGTACACGGATGCCGCCGCAAAGTCTCGCCCCATTCTGAGTCCGGCGGACAAAGTTGGCCAGCCCCTCCCCAAGGCTATAGCCCACCCGCTTTTGCACATTTTTGCGGCGGACGGTTGGGGACGGACCTTCGGGGCTTATTTTTACGGCTGTGCCCATTTTTCGCACACGGCCGCCGCAAAGTCTCGCCCCATTCTGAGTCCGGCGGACGGTTGGCCAGCCCTCCCCAAGGCTATAGCCCACCCGTTTTTTGGGCATTTTTGCGGCACACGAACTTAGGGACGGGACCTTCGGGGGCTGATTTTTGGGCGCGGCTGTGTCCGTGGCCTATTTTTGCCACACAGAGGGCCCTCGCAAAGTCTCACCCCATTCCTAGTCCGCGGATTTGCTGGCCAGCCCTCCCCAAGGCTATAGCCCACCCGCTTGGGCATTTTGCGGACGAACTTGGGGACGGACCTTCGGGGCTTATTTTTGGGCGCGCTGTGCCTGGCCTATTTGTGGCACACGGAGGGCGCCGCAAAGTCTCGCCCCATTCCGAGTCCGGCGGACGGTTGGCCAGCCCCTCCCCCAAGGCTATAGCCCACCCGCTTGGGCATTTTGCATATGAACTTAGGGACGGGACCTTCGGGGCTTATTTTTGGTGTGGCTGTGCCTGCCTATTTTTGCCACACGGAGGGCCCTCGCAGTCTCGCCCCATTCCGAGTCCGGCGGAGGAAGGCCAGCCCTCCCCAAGGCTATAGCCCACCCGCTTTTTTGCACATTTTTGCGGCGGACGAACTTGGGGACGGGACCTTCGGGGCTTATTTTTGGGTGCGGCTGTGCCCGGCCTATTTTTGGCACACGGTTGCTCGCAAAGTCTCGCCCATTCCGAGTCCGGCGGATTTGTTGGCCAGCCGCTCCCCAAGGCTATAGCCCACCCGCTTTGGGCATTTTTGCGGACGAACTTAGGGACGGGACCTTCGGGGCTTATTTTGGGCGCGGCTGTGCCCGCAGCCTATTTTTGGTACACGGATGCCGCTGCAAAGTCTCGCCTATTCTGAGTCCGGCGGATTTAATTTGCCAGCCCCGCCCCAAGGCTATAGCCCACCCGCTTTTGCACATTTTTGCGGCGGACGGTTGGGGACGGGACCTTCGGGGCTTATTTTTGGGTGCGGCTTTGCCCGCGCCTATTTTTGGCACACGAAGGCCGCCACAAAGTCTCGCTCATTCCGAAGTTCATGGCGGTCGGCCAGCCCTCCCCAAGGCTATAGCCCACCCGCTTTTGGGCATTTTGCGGACGAACTTGGCGACGGACCTTCGGGGCTTATTTTTGCGCGCTGTGCCCGGCCTATTTTTGGCACACGGAGGGCTCTCGCAAAGTCTCGCCCATTCCGAGTCCGGCGACGAGATGGCCAGCCCCTCCCCAAGGCTATAGCCCACCTGTTTTTGGTCATTTTTGGCGGACGAACTTGGGGACGGGACCTTCGGGGCTTATTTTTGCTGCGCCCGGTGCCTATTTTTGGCACACGGAGGATGCTCGCAAAGTCTCGCCCCATTCCGAGTCCGCGGACGAATTTGGCCAGCCCTCCCCACAAGGCTATAGCCCACCCGCTTTTGGGCATTTTTGGACGAACCTGGGGACGGGACCTTCGGGGCTTATTTTTGGCGCGGCTGTGTCCGCGGCCTATTTTTGGCACGCGGAGGGCGCCGCAAAGTCTCGCCCCATTCCGAGTCCGCGAACGAAATTGGCCAGCCCCTCCCCAAGGCTATAGCCCACCCGCTTTTGGACATTTTTGCGGACGAACTTGGGGACGGGACCTTCGGGGCTTATTTTTGGGCGCTGTGCCTGTGGCCTATTTTTGGCACACAGAGGCCGCCGCAAACTCTCGCCCATTCCGAGTCCGCGGACGAAGTTGGCCAGCCCCCCCAAGGCTATAGCCAACCCGCTTTTTTCGCATTTTTATGGACGAACTTGGGGATGGGACATTAGGATGCTTATTTTTGGGCGTGGCTGTGACCGTGGCCTATTTTTGGTACACAGAGGCCGCTCATAAAGTCTCGCCCCATTCCGAGTCCGGCAGACGAAGTTGGCCAGCCCCTCCCCCCAAGGCTATAGCCAACCCGTTTTTTGGGCATTTTTGCGGGGGCGAACTTTGGGACGGGACCTTCGGGGGCTTATTTTTGGGTGCGGCTGTGTCCGCGGCCTATTTTTGGCACACGGAGGGCGCTCGCAAAGTCTCGCCCCATTCCGAGTCCGGCGGACGAAGTTGGCCAGCCCCTCCCCCTAAGGCTATAGCCCACCCGTTTTTTGGGCATTTTTGCGGCGGACGAACTTGGTGACGGGACCTTCGGGGGCTTATTTTTGGGTGGGACTGTGTCTGCGGCCTATTTTTGGTACACGGAAGGCGCTCGTAAAGTCACGCCCCATTCCGAGTCCGGCGGACGAAGTTGGCCAGCCCCTCCCCCCAAGGCTATAGCCCACCCGTTTTTTGGACATATTTGAGGCGGACGAACTTGGGGATGGGACCTTCGGGGGCTTATTTTTGGGCGCGGCTGTGCCCGGGGCCTATTTTTGGCACACAAAGGATGCTCGCAAAGTCTCGCCCCATTCCGAGTCCGGCGGATTTACGCCAGCCCTCCCCAAGGCTATAGCCCACCCGTTTTTTGGGCATTTTTGCGGCGGACGAACTTGGGGACGGGACATTAGGATGCTTATTTTTGGGCGTGGCTGTGTCCGATGCGTATTTTTGGTACACGGAGGGCGCTCGCAAAGTCTCGCCCCATTCCGAGTCCGGCGGACGAATTTGGCCAGCCCCTCCCCACAAGGCTATAGCCCACCCGTTTTTTGGGCATTTTTGCGGCGGACGAACCTGGGGACGGGACCTTCGGGGGCTTATTTTGGGCGCGGCTGTGCCCGCAGCCTATTTTTGGCACACGGATGCCGCTCGCAAAGTCTCGCCCCATTCTGAGTCCGGCGGACGAGCCCTCCCAAGGCTATATCCCACCCGTTTTTTGGGCATTTTTGCGGCGGACGAACTTGGGGACGGGACCTTCGGGGGCTTAGTTTTGGGTGCGGCTGTGCCCGCGGCCTATTTTTGGCACACGAAGGCTGCTCGCAAAGTCTCGCCCCATTCCGAGTCCGGCGGACGAAGTTGGCCAGCCCCTCCCCCCAAGGCTATAGCCCACCCGTTTTTTGGGCAATTTTGTGGCGGACGAACTTGGTGACGGGACCTTCGGGGGCCTATTTTTGGGTGGGACTGTGTCTGCGGCCTATTTTTGGTACACGGAGGGCGCTCATAAAGTCACGCCCCATTCCGAGTCCGGCGGACGAAGTTGGCCAGCCCCTCCCCCCAAGGCTATAGCCCTCCCGTGTTTTAGGCATTTTGCGGGGGCGAACTTTGGGACGGGACCTTCGGGGGCTTATTTTTGGGCGCGGCTGTGTCCGCGGCCTATTTTTGGCACACGGAGGGCGCTCGCAAAGTCTCGCCCCATTCCGAGTCCGGCGGACGAAGTTGGCCAGCCCCTCCCCCCAAGGCTATAGCCCACCCGTTTTTTGGGCATTTTTGCGGCGGACGAACTTGGTGACGGGACCTTCGGGGGCTTATTTTTGGGTGGGACTGTGTCTGCGGCCTATTTTTGGTACACGGAGGGCACTCGTAAAGTCACGCCCCATTCCGAGTCCGGCGGACGAAGTTGGCCAGCCCCTCCCCCCAAGGCTATAGCCCACCTGTTTTTGGTCATTTTTGCGGCGGACGAACTTGGGGACGGGACCTTCGGGGGCTTATTTTTGGGCGCGGCTGCGCCCGGGGCCTATTTTTGGCACACGGAGGATGCTCGCAAAGTCTCGCCCCATTCCGAGTCCGGCGGACGAATTTGGCCAGCCCCTCCCCCCAAGGCTATAGCCCACCCGTTTTTTGGGCATTTTTGCGGCGGACGAACCTGGGGACGGGACCTTCGGGGGCTTATTTTTGGGCGCGGCTGTGTCCGCGGCCTATTTTTGGCACGCGGAGGGCGCTCGCAAAGTCTCGCCCCATTCCGAGTCCGGCGAACGAAATTGGCCAGCCCCTCCCCCCAAGGCTATAGCCCACCCGCTTGGGCATTTTGCATGGACGAACTTGGGGACGGGACCTTCGGGGGCTTATTTTTTGGCGCGGCTGTGCCCGCAGCTTATTTTTGGCACACGGATGCCACTCGCAAAGTCTCGCCCCATTCCGAGTCCGGCGGGCGAAGTTGGCCAGCCCCTCCCCCCAAGGCTATAGCCCACCCGTTTTTTGCACAATTTTGCGGCGGACGAACTTGGGGACGGGACCTTCGGGGGCTTATTTTTGGGCACGGTTGTGTCCGTGGCCTATTTTTTGCACACGGAGGGCGCTCGCAAAGTCTCGCCCCATTCCGAGTCCGGCGGACGAAGTTGGCCAGCCCCTCCCCCCAAGGCTATAGGCCACCCGTTTTTTGGGCATTTTTGCGGCGGACGAACTTGGGGACGGGACCTTCGGGGGCTTATTTTTGGGTGCGACTGTGTCTGCAGCCTATTTTTGGTACAAGGAGGGCGCTCGTAAAGTAACGCCCCATTCCGAGTCCGCGGAGGCGGGCCGCCCTCCCCCCAAGGCTACAGCCCACCCGTTTTTTGGACATATTTGCGGCGGTCGAACTTGGGGACGGGACCTTTGGGGGCTTATTTTTGGGCGCAGCTGTGACCGCGGCCTATTTTTGGCACACGGAGGGCGCTCGCAATGTCTCGCCCCATTCCAAGTCCGGCGGACGAATTTGGCCAGCCCCTCCCCCCAAGGCTATATCCCACCCGTTTTTTGGGCATTTTTGCGGCGGACGAACTTGGGGACGGGACCTTCGGGGGCTTATTTTTGGGCACGGCTGTGCTCGCGGCCTATTTTTGGCACACGGAGGGCGCTCGCAAAGTCTCGCCCCATTCCGAGTCCGGCGGACGAAGTTGGCCAGCCCCTCCCTCCAAGGCTATAGCCCACCCGTTTTTTGGACATTTTAGCGGCGGACGAACGTGGGGACGGGACCTTCGGGCTTTTTTTGTCATGCCTGCGGCCTATTTTTGGCACACAGAGGCCGCCTCAATGTCTCGCCCCATTCCGTGTCCGCGGACGGTTTGGCCAGCCCCTCCCCCCAAGGCTATAGCCAACCCGTTTTTTCGGCATTTTTGCGGCGGACGAACTTGGGGACGCGACATTAGGATGCTTATTTTTGGGCGCGGCTGTCTCCTCGGCCTATTTTTGGCACACAGAGGACGCTCGCAAAGTCTCGCCCCATTCCGAATCCGGCGGACGAAGTTGGCCAGCCCCTCCCCCCAAGGCTATATCCCACCCGTTTTTTGGGCATTTTTGCGGCGGACGAACTTGGGGACGGGACCTTTGGGGGCTCTTTTTTGGGCGCGGCTGTGTCCGCGGCCTATTTTTGGCACACGGAGGGCGCTCGCAAAGTCTCGCCCCATTCCGAGTTCGGCGGACGAAGTTGGCCAGCCCCTCCCACCAAGTCTATAGCCCACCCGTTTTTTGGGCATTTTTGCGGCGGACGAACTTGGGGACGGGACCTTCGGGGGCTTATTTTTGGGCGCGACTGTGTCTGTTGCCTATTTTTGGTACACGGAGGGCGCTCGTAAAGTCACGCCCCATTCCGAGTCCGTTGGACGAATTTGGCCAGACCTTCCCCCCAAGGCTATAGCCCACCCGCTTTTGGACATATTTATGCGGCGGACGAACTTGGGGACGGGACCTTCGGGGGCTTATTTTGGGCGCGGCTGTGCCCGCAGCCTATTTTTGGCACACGGAGGATGCTCGCAAAGTCTCGCCCCATTCCGAGTCCGGCGGACGAATTTGGCCAGACCTTCCCCCCAAGGCTATATCCCACCCGTTTTTTGGGCATTTTTGCGGCGGACGAACTTGGGGACGGGACCTTCGGGGGCTTATTTTGGGCGCGGCTGTGCCCGCAGCCTATTTTTGGCACACGGATGCCGCCGCAAAGTCTCGCCCCATTCTGAGTCCGCGGATTTGTTGGCCAGCCCTCCCCCAAGGCTATATCCCACCCGCTTTGGGCATTTTGCGGAGGAACTTGGGGACGGGACCTTCGGGGCTTATTTTTGGGCGAGGCTGTGCCCGGGCCTATTTTTGCACACAGAGGATGCTCGCAGTCTCGCCTATTCCGAGTCCGGCGGACGAAGTCGGCCAGCCCCTCCCCCCGAGGCTATAGCCCACCCGTTTTTTGGGCATTTTTGCGGCGGACGAACTTGGGGACGGGACATTAGGATGCTTATTTTTGGGCGTGGCTGTGTCCGATGCCTATTTTTGGTACACGGAGGGCGCTCGCAAAGTGTCGCCCCATTCCGAGTCCGGCGGATTTGTCGCCAGCCCTCCCCAAGGGGTATAGCCCACCCGTTTTTTGGGGATTTTTGCGGCGGACGAACTTGGGGACGGGACCTTCGGGGGCTTATTTTTGGGCGCTGCTGTGCCCGCGGCCTATTTTTGGAACACGGAGGGCTCTCGCAAAGTCTCGCCCCATTCCGAGTCCGGCGAACGAAATTGGCCAGCCCCTCCCCCCAAGGCTATAGCCCACCCGTTTTTTGGACATTTTTGCGGCGGACGAACTTGGGGACGGGACCTTCGGGGGCTTATTTTTGGGCGCGGCTGTGCCCGTGGCCTATTTTTGGCACACGGAGGATGCTCGCAAAGTCTCGCCCCATTCCGAGTCCGGCGGACGAATTTGGCCAGCCCCTCCCCCCAAGGCTATAGCCCACCCGTTTTTTGGGCATTTTTGCGGCGGACGAACTTGGGGACGGGACCTTTGGGGGCTTATTTTTGGGTGCAGCTGTGTCCGCGGCCTATTTTTTGCACACGGAGGGCGCTCGCAAAGTCTCGCCCCATTCCGAGTTCGGCGGACGAAGTTGGCCAGCCCCTCCCACCAAGGCTATAGCCCACCCGTTTTTTGGGCATTTTTGCGGCGGACGAACTTGGGGACGGGACCTTCGGATGCTTATTTTTGGGCGCGACTGTGTCTGTTGCCTATTTTTGGTACACGGAGGGCGCTCGTAAAGTCACGCCCCATTCCGAGTCCGTTGGACGAAATTGGCCAGCCCCTCCCCCCAAGGCTATATCCCACCCGTTTTTTGGGCATTTTTGCGGCGGACGAACTTGGGGACGGGACCTTTGGGGGCTTATTTTTGGGTGCGGCTGTGTCCGCGGCCTATTTTTGGCACACGGAGGGCGCTCGCAAAGTCTCGCCCCATTCCGAGTTCGGCGGACGAAGTTGGCCAGCCCCTCCCACCAAGGCTATAGCCCACCCGTTTTTTGGGCATTTTTGCGGCGGACGAACTTGGGGACGGGACCTTCGGATGCTTATTTTTGGGCGCGACTGTGTCTGTTGCCTATTTTTGGTACACGGAGGGCGCTCGTAAAGTCACGCCCCATTCCGAGTCCGTTGGACGAAGTTGGCCAGCCCCTCCCCCCAAGGCTATAGCCCACCCGTTTTTTGGACATATTTGCGGCGGACGAACTTGGGGACGGGACCTTCGGGGGCTTATTTTTGGGCGCGGCTGTGTCCGCGGCCTATTTTTGGCACACGGAGGGCGCTCGCAAAGTCTCGCCCCATTCCGAGTCCGGCGGACGAATTTGGCCAGCCCCTCCCCCCAAGGCTATAGCCCACCCGTTTTTTGGGCATTTTTGCGGCGGACGAACCTGGGGACGGGACCTTCGGGGGCTTATTTTTGGGCGCGGCTGTGTCCGCGGCCTATTTTTGGCACGCGGAGGGCGCTCGCAAAGTCTCGCCCCATTCCGAGTCCGGCGAACGAAATTGGCCAGCCCCTCCCCCCAAGGCTATAGCCCACCCGTTTTTTGGACATTTTTGCGGCGGACGAACTTGGGGACGGGACCTTCGGGGGCTTATTTTTGGGCGCGGCTGTGCCCGTGGCCTATTTTTGGTACACAGAGGCCGCTCATAAAGTCTCGCCCCATTCCGAGTCCGGCAGACGAAGTTGGCCAGCCCCTCCCCCCAAGGCTATAGCCCACCCGTTTTTTGGGCATTTTTGCGGCGGACGAACTTGGGGACGGGACATTAGGATGCTTATTTTTGGGCGCGGCTGTGTCCGCTGCCTATTTTTGGAACACGGAGGGCGCTCGCAAAGTCTCGCCCCATTCCGAGTCCGGCGGACGAAGATGGCCAGCCCCTCCCCCGAAGGCTATAGCCCACCTGTTTTTTGGTCATTTTTGCGGCGGACGAACTTGGGGACGGGAACTTCGGGGGCTTATTTTTGGGCACGGCTGTGCCCGCGGCCTATTTTTGGCACACAGAGGGCCCTCGCAAAGTCTCGCCCCATTGCGAGTCCGGCGAACGAAATTGGCCAGCCCCTCCCCCCAAGGCTATAGCCCACCCGTTTTTTGGACATTTTTGCGGCGGACGAACTTGGGGACGGGACCTTCGGGGGCTTATTTTTGGGCGCTGTGCCTGTGGGCCTATTTTTGGCACACAGAGGCCGCTCGCAAACTCTCGCCCCATTCCGAGTCCGGCGGACGAAGTTGGCCAGCCCGTCCCCCCAAGGCTATAGCCAACCCGTTTTTTCGGCATTTTTGCGGCGGACGAACTTGGGGATGGGACATTAGGATGCTTATTTTTGGGCGCGGCTGTGACCGTGGCCTATTTTTGGTACACAGAGGCCGCTCATAAAGTCTCGCCCCATTCCGAGTCCGGCAGACGAAGTTGGCCAGCCCCTCCCCCCAAGGCTATAGCCCACCCGTTTTTTGGGCATTTTTGCGGCGGACGAACTTGGGGACGGGACCTTCGGGGGCTTATTTTGGGCGCGGCTGTGCCCGCAGCCTATTTTTAGCACACGGATGCCGCTCGCAAAGTCTCGCCCCATTCAGAGTCCGCGGACGGTTGGCCAGCCCTCCCCAAGGCTATATCCCACCCGTTTTTTGGGCATTTTTGCGGCGGACGAACTTGGGGACGGGACCTTCGGGGGCTTATTTTTGGGCGCGGCTGTGCCCGCGGCCTATTTTTGGCACACGAAGGCCGCTCGCAAAGTCTCGCCCCATTCCGAGTCCGGCGAACGAAATTGGCCAGCCCCTCCCCCCAAGGCTATATCCCACCCGTTTTTTGGGCATTTTTGCGGCGGACGAACTTGGGGACGGGACCTTTGGGGGCTTATTTTTGGGTGCGGCTGTGTCCGCGGCCTATTTTTTGCACACGGAGGGCGCTCGCATAGTCTCGTCCCATTCCGAGTTCGGCGGATTTACTTGTCAAGACCCTCCCACCAAGGCTATAGCCCACCCGTTTTTTGGGCATTTTTGCGGCGGACGAACTTGGGGACGGGACCTTCGGGGGCTCATTTTTGGGCGCGACTGTGTCTGTTGCCTATTTTTGGTACACGGAGGGCGCTCGTAAAGTCACACCCCATTCCGAGTCCGTTGGACGAAGTTGGCCAGCCCCTCCCCCAAAGGCTATAGCCCACCCGTTTTTTGGACATATTTGCGGCGGACGAACTTGGGGACGGGACCTTCGGGGGGTTATTTTTGGGCGCGGCTGTGCCTATTTTTGGCACACGGAGGTCGCTCGCAAAGTCTCGCCCCATTCCGTGTTCGGCGGACGAAGTGGGCCAGCCCCTCCCCCCAAGGCTATAGCCCACCCGTTTTTTGCACAATTTTGCGGCGGACGAATTTTGGGACGGGACCTTCGGGGGCTTATTTTTGGGCGCGGCTGTGTCTGCGGCCTATTTTTGGCACACGGAGGGCGCTCGCAAAGTCTCGCCCCATTCCGAGTCCGGCGGACGAATTTGGCCAGCCCCTCCCCAAGGCTATAGCCCACCCGCTTTTGGGCATTTTTGCGGACGAACCTGGGGACGGGACCTTCGGGGCTTATTTTTGGCTGTGTCCGCGGCCTATTTTTGGCACGCGGAGGGCGCTCGCAGTCTCGCCCCATTCCGAGTCCGCGAACGAAATTGGCCAGCCCTCCCCCAAGGCTATAGCCCACCCGCTTTTGACATTTTTGCGGCGGACGAACCTGGGGACGGGACCTTCGGGGGCTTATTTTTGGGCGCGGCTGTGCCCGTGGCCTATTTTTGGTACACAGAGGCCGCTCATAAAGTCTCGCCCCATTCCGAGTCCGGCAGACGAAGTTGGCCAGCCCCTCCCACCAAGGCTATAGCCCACCCGTTTTTTGGGCATTTTTGCGGCGGACGAACTTGGGGACGGGACATTAGGATGCTTATTTTTGGGCGCGGCTGTGTCCGCTGCCTATTTTTGGAACACGGAGGGCGCTCGCAAAGTCTCGCCCCATTCCGAGTCTGGCGGACGAAGTCGGCCAGCCCCTCCCCCCAAGGCTATAGCCCACCCGTTTTTTGGGCATTTTTGCGGCGGACGAACTTGGGGACGGGACCTTCGGGGGCTTACTTTTGGGCGTGGCTGTGCCCGCGGCCTATTTTTGGCACACGGAGGGCTCTAGCAAAGTCTCGCCCCATTCCGAGTCCGGCGGACGAAGATGGCCAGCCCCTCCCCCGAAGGCTATAGCCCACCTGTTTTTGGTCATTTTTATGACGAACTTGGGGACGGGAACTGGGCTTATTTTTGGCACGGCTGTGCCTATTTTGGGCACACCGAGGGCCCTCGCAAAGTCTCGCCACAGTGCGAGTACGGCTAACGAACTTGGCCAGCCCCTCCCCCCAAGGCTATAGCCCACCCGTTTTTTGGACATTTTTCCGGCGGACGAACTTGGGGACGGGACCTTCGGGGGCTTATTTTTGGACGCGGCTGTGCCCGTGGCCTATTTTTGGCACACAGAGGCCGCCGTAAACTCGCCCCATTCCGAGTCCGGCGGACGAGTTACAGCCCGCCCCCAAGGCTATAGCCAACCCGCTTTTTCGCATTTTGGCGGACGAACTTGGGGATGGGACATTAGGATGCTTATTTTTGGGCGCGGCTGTGACCGTGGTATTTTTGGTACACAGAGGCCGCTTTTATAAAGTCTCGCCCATTCCGAGTCCGCAGAAGAAGCCAGCCCTCCCCAAGGCTATAGCCCACCCGCTTTTTTGGGCATTTTTGCGGACGAACTTGGGGACGGACCTTCGGGGCTTATTTTGGGCGCGGCTGTGCCTGCAGCCTATTTTTGGCACACGGATGCCGCCGCAAAGTCTCGCCCCATTCTGAGTCCGCGGACGGTTGGCCAGCCCTCCTCCCAAGGCTATATCCCACCCGCTTGGGCATTTTTATGGGCGGGCGAACTTGGGGACGGGACTCGGGGCTTATTTGGGCGCGGCTGTGCCAGCGCCTATTTTTGGCACACGAAGGCCGCCGCAAAGTCTCACCCCATTCCGAGTCCGGGCGGATTTGGCCAGCCTCCCCCCAAGGCTATAGCCCACCCGCTTGGGCATTTTTGTGGCGGACGGGACGGACCTTCGGGGCTTATTTTTGGGTGGGACTGTGTCTGCGGCCTATTTTTGGTACACGGAGGGCGCTCGTAAAGTCAAGCCCCATTCCGAGTCCGGCGGACGAAGTTGGCCAGCCCCTCCCCCCAAGGCTATAGCCCTCCCGTGTTTTAGGCATTTTTGCGGGGGCGAACTTTGGGACGGGACCTTCGGGGGCTTATTTTTGGGCGCGGCTGTGTCCGCGGCCTATTTTTGGCACACGGAGGGCGCTCGCAAAGTCTCGCCCCATTCCGAGTCCGGCGGCTGGCCAGCCCTCCCCAAGGCTATAGCCCACCCGTTTTTTGGGCATTTTTGCGGCGGACGAACTTGGTGACGGGACCTTCGGGGGCTTATTTTTGGGTGGGACTGTGTCTGCGGCCTATTTTTTGTACACGGAGGGCGCTCGTAAAGTCACGCCCCATTCCGAGTCCGGCGGACGAAGTTGGCCAGCCCCTCCCCCCAAGGCTATAGCCCACCCGTTTTTTGGACATATTTGAGGCGGACGAACTTGGGGACGGGACCTTCGGGGGCTTATTTTTGGGCGCGGCTGTGCCCGGGGCCTATTTTTGGCACACAGAGGATGCTCGCAAAGTCTCGCCCCATTCCGAGTCCGGCGGACGAATTCGGCCAGCCCCTCCCCCCAAGGCTATAGCCCACCCGTTTTTTGGGCATTTTTGCGGCGGACGAACTTGGGGACGGGACATTAGGATGCTTATTTTTGGGCGTGGCTGTGTCCGATGCCTATTTTTGGTACACGGAGGGCACTCGCAAAGTCTCGCCCCATTCCGAGTCCGGCGGACGAAGTCGGCCAGCCCCTCCCCCCAAGGCTATAGCCCACCCGCTTTTTTGGGCATTTTTGCGGCGGACGAACTTGGGACGGGACCTTCAAGCGATTTTTGGCGCGGCTGTGCCCGCGCCCTATTTTTGGCACATGGAGGGCTCTCGCAAAGTCTCGCCCCATTCCGAGTCCGGCGGACGATGATGGCCAGCCCCTCCCCCCAAGGCTATAGCCCACCTGTTTTTGGTCATTTTTGCGGCGGACGAACTTGGGGACGGGACCTTCGGGGGCTTATTTTGCGCTGCGCCCGGGCCTATTTTTGCACACGGAGGATGCTCGCAAAGTCTCGCCCATTCCGAGTCCGCGGACGATTTGGCCAGCCCTCCCCAAGGCTATAGCCCACCCGTTTTTTGGGCATTTTTGCGGCGGACGAACCTGGGGACGGGACCTTCGGGGGCTTATTTTTGGGCGCGGCTGTGTCCGCAGCCTATTTTTGGCACGCGGAGGGCGCTCGCAAAGTCTCAACCCATTCCGAGTCCGGCGAACGAAATTGGCCAGCCCCTCCCCCCAAGGCTATAGCCCACCCGCTGGGCATTTTGCATGGACGAACTTGGGGACGGGACCTTCGGGGCTTATTTTGGGCGCGCTGTGCCCACGGCCTATTTTTGGCAAACGGAGGGCGCCGCAAAGTCTTGCCCCATTCCGAGTCCGCGGATTGTTAATAACCCTCCCCAAGGCTATAGCCCACCCGCTTTTGGGCATTTTTGGGACGAACTTGGGGACGGGACCTTCGGGGCATATTTTGGGCGCGGCTGTGCAGGGACGGGCGCCGCAAAGTCTCGCCCCATTCCGAGTCCGCGGATTTAAGTTTGCCAGCCTCCTACCCCAAGGCTATAGCCCAACCGATCTTTGGGCATTTTTGCGGCGGACGAACTTGGGGACGGGACCTTCGGTGCGTATTTTTGGGCGCGGCTGTGCCCGCGCCTATTTTTGGCACATGGAGGGCGTCGCAGTCTCGCCCCATTCCGAGTCCGGGCGGATTTGCTGGCCAGCCCTCCCCCCAAGGCTATAGCCCACCCGTTTTTTGGGCATTTTTGCGGCGGACGAACTTGGGGACGGGACCTTCGGGGGCTAATTTTTGGACGAGGCTGTGCCCGCAGCCTAGTTTATGCACACGGAGGACGTTCGGAAAGTCTCGCCCCATTCCGAGTCCGGCGGACGAACTTGGCCAGCCCCTCCCCCCAAGGCGATAGCCCACCCGTTTTTTGGGCATTTTTGAGGCGGATGAACTTGGGGACGGAACCTTCGGGCGCTTATTTTTGGGGGCAACTGTACCCACGGCCTATTTTTGGCACACGGAGGCGCTCGCAAAGTCTCGCCCCATTCCAAGTCCGGCGGACGAACTTGGCCAGCCCCTCCCCCCAAGGCTACAGCCCACCCGTTTTTTGTGCATTTTTGCGGCGGACGAACTCGGGGACGTGACCTTCGAGCGCTTATTTTTTGGCGCGGCTGTGCCCGCGGCCTATTTTTGGCACACGGATGGCGCTCGCAAAGTCTCGCCCCATTCAATCCGCGGATTTGTTGGCCAGCCCCACCCCCAAGGCTATAGCCCACCCGCTGGGGCATTTTTGCGGCGGGCTAACTTGGGGACGGGACCTTCGGGGCTTATTTTGGCGCGGCTGTGCACGCAGCCTATTTTTGGCACACGGAGGGCGCCGCAAAGTCTCGCCTCATTCCGAGACCGCGGATTTGCTGGCCAGCCCTCCCCAAGGCTATAGCCCAACTGCTTTTTCGGGCATTTTTGTGGACGAACTTGGGGACGGGACCTTTGGGGGCTTATTTTTTGCGCGGCTGTGCCCACGGCATATTTTTGGCACACGGAGGGCGCCAGAAGTCTCTCCCCATTCCGAAGTTCGCGGATCAGCCCACCCATTTTTGGGCATTATTGGGCGGACGAACTTGGGGACGGGACCTTCTGGGGCTTTTTTGGGCGCGGCTGTGCCTGCGGGCCTATTTTTGGCACACAGAGGCCGCCAGAAGTCTCGCTGCATTCTGAGTCCGCGGACGAAGTGGCCAGCCCTCCCCAAGGCTATAGCCCACCCGCTTTTTTGGGCATTTGCGGCGGACGAACTTGGGGACGGACCTTCGGGCTTATTTTTGGGTGCGGCTGTGCCCGCAGCCTATTTTTGGCACACGGAGGCCGCCGCAAAGTCTCACCCCATTCCGAGTCCGGGCGGATTTAAGTCGGCGAGCCCCTCCCCAAGGCTATAGCCCACCCGCTGGGCATTTTGCGCGGACGAACTTGAGGACGGGACCTTCGGGGCTTATTTGGGCGCTGTGTCCGCGCTATTTTTAGCACACGGAGGGCGCCGTAAAGTCTCGCCTATTCTGAGACCGCGGACGAGTTGGCCAGCCCTCCCCCCAAGGCTATAGCTCACCAGTTTTTGGGGTATTTTTGCGGTGGATGAACTTGGGGACGGACCTTCGGGGCTTATTTGGGTACGGCTGTGCCTGCCTTTTTTGGCACACGGAGGGCGCCAGAAGTTTCGCCCCATTCCGAGTCCGGCGGACGAAGTTGGCCAGCCCTCCCCTGGCTATAGCCCACCCGCTGGGCATTTTTACGGCGGACGAACTTGGGGACGGACCTTCGGGGCTAATTTTTGAGGAGGCTGTGCTCGCGCCTAGTTTATGCACACGGAGGGCGTGAAAGTCTCGCCTCATTCCGAGTCCGCGGACGAGTTGGCCAGCCCCTCCCCAAGGCTATAGCCCACCCGCTTTTGCGCATTTTTGCGGAGGACGAACTTGGGGACGGGACTTTCGGGCGCTTATTTTTGGGCGGCTGTGCCTGTGGCCTATTTTTGGCACACGGAGGGCGCCGCAAAGTCTCGCCCCATTCCGAGTCCGCGGACGATGTTGGCCAGCCCTCCCCCGAGGCTATAGCCCACCCGATTTTTGAGCATTTTTAAGCGGACGAACTTGGGGACGGGACCTTCGGCACTTATTTTTGGGCGCGCTGTGCCCGCGCCTATTTTTGGCACACGGATGGCGATCGCAAAGTCTCGCCCCATTCCGAGTCCGCGGACGGTTGGCCAGCCCTCCCCCAAGGCTATAGCCCACCTGCTTTTTTGGCATTTTTGCAAGGACGAACTTGGGGAGGGCCTTCGGTGCTTATTCGGCGCGGCTGTGCCCGCGCCTATTTTTGGCACACGGAGGGCGCCGCAAAGTGTCGCCCCATTCCGAGTCCGCGGATTTAGTTGGCCAGCCCTCCCCGAGGCTATAGCCCACCCGATTTTTGGGCATTTTTAAGGACGAACATTGGGACGGGACCTTCGGACACTTATTTTTGGGCGCGGCTGTGCCCACGCCCTATTTTTGGCACACGGAGGGCGATCGTAAAGTCTCGCCCCATTCCGAGTCCGCCGGACGAAGTTGGCCAGCCCCTCCCCCAAAGGCTATAGCCCACCCGTTTTTTGGGCATTTTTGCGCCGGACGACCATGGGGACGGGACCTTCGGGCGCTTATTTTTTGGTGAGGCTGTGCCCGCGGCCTATTTTTGGCACACGGAGGACGCTCGCAAAGTCTCGTCCCATTCTGAGTCCGGTGGACGAAGTCGGCCAGCCCCTCCCCCCAAGGTTATAGCCCACCCGTTTTTTGGGCATTTTTGCGGCGGACGAACTTGGGGACAGGACCTTCGGGCGCTTTTTTTTTGGTGAGGCTGTGCCCGCGGCCTATTTTTGGCACAGGGAGGGCGCTCGCAAAGTCTCGCCCCATTCCGAGTCCGGCGGACGAAGTTGGCCAGCCCCTCCCCCCAAGGCTATAGCCCACCCGCTTTTGGGCATTTTTGGCGGACGCAACTTGGGACGGGACCTTCGGCGCTTATTTTTGGGTGCGGCTGTGCCTGCCAATTTTTAGCACACGGAGGGCGCCACGGTCTCGCCCCATTCCGAGACCGGCGGATTTAAGCTGGCCAGCCCTCCCCAAGGCTATAGCCCACCCGCTTTTGGGCATTTTTGCGGCGGACGAACTTGGGGATGGGACCTTCGGCACTTATTTTTAAGGCGCGCTGTGCCCGGCCTATTTTTGGCACACGGAGGGCGATCGCAAAGTCTCGCCCCATTCCGAGTCCGCGGACGAATTTGCCAGCCCCTCCCCCAAGGCTATAGCCCACCCGCTTTTTGGGCATTTTTGCGGCGGACGAACCTGGGGACGGACCTTCGGGGCTTATTTTTGGCGCGCTGTGTCCGCAGCCTATTTTTGGCACGCTGGAGGGCGCCAAAGTCTCAACCCATTCCGAGTCCGCGAACGAATTGGCCAGCCCCTCCCCAAGGCTATAGCCCACCCGCTTTTGGGCATTTTACAAGGGCGGACGAACTTGGGGACGGGACCTTCGGGGCTTATTTTTGGGCGCGCTGTGCCCACGGCCTATTTTTGCAAACGGAGGGCGCTCGCAAAGTCTCGCCCATTCCGAGTCCGTGGACGAAGTCGGCCAGCCTCCCCCAAGGTTATAGCCCACCCGCTGGGCATTTTTGCAAGGCGGACGAACTTGGGGACAGGACCTTCGGGCGCTTTTTTGGTGAGGCTGTGCCCGCTGCCTATTTTTGGCACAGGAGGGCGCCGCAGTCTCGCCCCATTCCGAGTCCGCGGATTTAGCGGGCAGCCCTCCCTAAGGCTACAGCCCACCCGCTGGGCATTTTGCGGCGGACGAACTTGGGGACGGGACCTTCGGGCACTTATTTTTGGCGCGGCTGTGCCCGCGTCTCATTTTTGGCACACGGAGGGCGAACGCAAAGTCTCGCCCCATTCTGAGTCCGGCGGACGAAGTCGGCAGCCCCTCCCCAAGGTTATAGCCCACCCGCTTTTTAGGCATTTTTGCGGACGTAACTTGGGGACGGGACCTTCGGCGCTTATTTTTGGGTGCGGCTGTGCCTGCGCTATTTTTTGGTACACGGAGGGCGCTCGCAGTCTCGCCCATTCCGAGTCCGCGGACGGTTGGCTGTTCAGCCCTCCCCAAGGCTATAGCCCACCCGCTTTTGGGCATTTTTACTGGACGAACTTGGGGACGGGACCTTCGGGGGCTTATTTTTGGCTGCGGCTGTGCCCGCGGCCTATTTTTGGCACACAGAGGGCGCTCGCAAAGTCTTGCCTCATTCCGAGACCAGCGGACGAAGTTGGCCAGCCCCTCCCCCCAAGGCTATAGCCCAACTGTTTTTTGGGCATTTTTGCGGCGGACGAACTTGAGGACGGGACCTTCGGGCGCTTATTTTTGGGTGCGGCTGTGCCCGCGGCCAATTTTTAGCACACGGAGGGCGCTCACGAAGTCTCGCCCCATTCCGAGACCGGCGGACGAAGTTGGCCAGCCCCTCCCCCAAGGCTATAGCCCACCCGCTGGGGCATTTTTAAGGCGGACGAACTTGGGGATGGGACCTTCGGCACTTATTTTTGCGCGCTGTGCCTGGGTGGCCTATTTTTGGCACACGGAGGGCGATCGCAGTCTCGCCTCATTCCGAGTCCGCGGATTGTTGGCCAGCCCCTCCCCCAAGGCTATAGCCCACCGGCTTTTTGGGCATTTTTATGGTGGATGAACTTGGGGACGGACCTTCGGGGCTTATTTTTGGGCGCGGCTGTGCCTGCGGTCATTTTTGCACACGGAGGGCGCCGCAAAGTCTCGCCCCATTCCGAGTCCGGCGGATTTGCTGGCCAGCCCTCCCCCCAAGGCTATAGCCCACCCGCTTTTGGGCATTTTTACATGTGCGGACGAACTTGGGGACGGGACCTTCGGGGCTAATTTTTGATGAGGCTGTGCCCGCGCCTATTTTTGGCACACAGAGGGCGCCGCAAAGTCTTGCCTCATTCCGAGACCAATGCGGGATTTAGTTGGCCAGCCCTCCCCCAAGGCTATAGCCCAACTGTTTTTGGGCATTTTTGCGGGCGGACTAACTTGAGGACGGGACCTTCGGGCGCTATTTTTGGGCGCAGCTGTGCCCACGGCCTATTTTTGGCACACGGAGGGCGCCGCAAAGTCTCACCCCATTCCGAGTCCGCGGACGAACTTGGCCAGACCCTCCCCAAGGCGATAGCCCACCCGCTTGGACACTTTGCGTGGCGGATGAACTTGGGGACGGAACCTTCGGCACTTATTTTTGGGTGCAGCTGTACCCACGGCCTATTTTTGGCACACGGAGGGCGCCATAAAGTCTCGACCCATTCCGAGTCTGGCGGACGACTTGGCCAACCCTCCCCAAGGCTATAGCCCACCCGTTGTTTGGGCATTTTTGCAAGGCGGACGAACTTGGGGACGGGACCTTCGGGGCTTATTTTTTTGCAAGCGCGGCTGTGCCGCGGGCTCATTTTTTGCACACGGAGGCCGCTCGCAGCCTTGCACCATTCCGAGTCCGGGCGGACGAAGTGGGCCAGCCCCACTCCCTGGCTATAGCCCACCCGTTTTTGTGGCCTTTTTCCACAGGATGAACATGGCGCCCGCCTTCGGGCGGTTCTTTTAGGGCTGTCCCAAGCGCCTATTTTTGGCACGCGGAGGTGGCTCGCAAAGTCTCGCGCCATTAGGAAACCGCGACGAAGTTGTCCATCCCTGCGCTCGCAAAGTCTCGACTCCATTCTGAGTCCGCGGACGGCGGGCCAGCCCCTCCCTCAAGGCTATAGTCCACCCTTTTTGGGCTTTGGACGAACTTGGGGACGGGTGCTTCGGGCTTATTTTTGGGCGCGGCTGCACCACGGCCTATTTTTGGCACACGGAGGGCGCTGCAATGTCTCGCCCATTCCAAGTCCGGAGGGCGAGTTGGCCAGCCCTCCCCCAAGGATATAGCCCACCCGCTTTTTGGGCATTTTGGCGGCGGACGAACTTGGGGACGGGACTTTCGGGCGCTATTTTTGGGCGCTGTGCCTGGGTGGCCTATTTTTGCACACACGGAGGGCGATCGCAAAGTCTCGCCCCATTCCGAGTCCGCGACGGTTGGCCAGCCCTCCCCAAGGCTATAGCCCACCCGTTGGGCATTTTGGCGGGCGAACTTGGGGACGGGACCTTCGGGCTTATTTTTGCGCGCTGTGAACGCGCCTATTTTTGGCACACGGAGGGCGCTGCAAAGTCTCGCCTCATTCCGAGACCGCGGATTTGCTGGCCAGCCCTCCCCAAGGCTATAGCCCAACTGTTTTTGGGCATTTTTTCAAGCGGATTTAACTTGAGGACGGGACCTTTCTAAGCGCTTATTTTTGGGCGCAGCTTGTTCCTACGGCTTATTTTTGGCACACGGAGGACGCCTACAAAGTCTCACCCTCATTCCGAGTCCATGGATGAACTTGGCCAGCCCTCCCCCCAAGGCGATAGCCCACCCGCTTTTGACACTTTGCGGCGTGGATGAACTTGGGGACGGAACGCCTGGCGCTTATTTTTGGGTGCAGCTGTACCTACGGCCTATTTGGCACACGGAGGGCGCATAAAGCTCCGCCCATTCCTAGTCTCATGGACGAACTTGGCCAACCCCTCCCTATAAGGCTATAGCCCACCCGTTGTTCGGGCATTTCGGCGGACGAACTTGGGGACGGACCTTCGGGGCTTATTTTGGGCAAGTCTGTGCCTGCATTTTTTTGCAACTGGAGGCCGGGCCGCAGAAGCCTTGCACCATTCCGAGTCCGGGCGGACGAAGTGGCCAGCCCCACCCCCAAGGCTATAGCCCACCCGCTTTTGTGGCATTTTTCCACAGGACTCTAACTGATGGCGCCCCGCCTTCGGGCGGTTCTTTAGGCGCGCTGTCCCCGTCGGCCTATTTTTGGCACGCGGAGGTGGCCTTAAAGTCTCGCGCCATTAGGAAACCGCGGACGGTTGGCCATCCCTGCGCCAAAGTCTCGACCCATTCCAGTCCACGGATTTAAAGCGGACGTTAGCCCCTCCCCTCAAGGCTATAGCCCACCCATGGGCATTTTTGCGGGACGAACTTGGGACGGGACCTTCGGGGCTTATTTTGCGCGGCTGTGACCATGCCTATTTTTGGCACACGGAGGGCGCCGTGAATGTCTCGCCCCATCTCCAAGTCCGAGGGCGAAGTTGACTCAGCCCCTCCCCAAGGATATAGCCCACCCGCTGGGCATTTTTGCGCGGACGAACTTGGGACGGGACTTTCGGGCGCTTTTATTTTTGGGCGCTGGGCTGTGGCTGTGGGTCCTATTTTTGGCGACACGGAGGGCGCCGCAAAGTGTCTCGCCTCATTCCGAGTCCGCGGATTTGGCTGCAGCCTTCCCGAGGCTATCGCCCACCCGATTTTTGGGCAATTTTTGCGCGATGAACTTGGGGACGTGGACCTTCGGGCACTTATTTTTGGGTGCCAGCTCTGCGGCTATTTTTGGTAAAGGCACGGAGGGCGATCGCAAAGTCTCGCCTCATTCCGAGTCCGGGGCGGATTGCTTGGCCAGCCCTCCCCAAGGCCATAGCCCACCCGCTTTTGGGGCATTTTTGCGGCGCGTAACTTGGGGACGGACCTTCGGGGCTTATTTTGGCGCGGGGTTGTGCACGCGGCCTATTTTTGGCACACGGAGGGCGCCGAAAGTCTCGCCTCATTCCGAGACCGCGGACGTTGGCCAGCCTCCTCCCCAAGACTATAGCCCAACTGTTTTTGGGCATTTTTGCGGCGGACGAACTTGAGGACGGGACCTTCAAGCGCTATTTTTGGGCGCAGCTGTGCCTCTACGGCTTATTTTTAGCACACGGAGGGCGCCAAAGTCTCACCCCATTCCGAGTCCGCGGACGACTTCCAGCCTCCCAAGGCTATAGCCCACCCGCTTTTAGGTATTTTTGCGGCGGGACGAACTTGGAGACGGGACCATCAGGGGCTTTATTTTTATGGCGCTGCGCCCGCTGCCTATTTTTGGTACACGGAGGGTGCTCGCAAAGACTCGGCCCATTCCGAGTCCGGCGGACGATGTTGGCCAGCCCTCCCCCAAGGCTCTAGCCTACCCTGCTTTTTTGCATTTTCAAGGGCGACGAACTTTGGGACGGGACTCTGGGGCTTATTTTTGTGCACGGCTGTGCCTTGGCCTATTTTTGGTACATGGAGGGCACTCTGCAAAGTCTCGCCCCCCATTCCGAGTCCAAAGGCGATTTAGTGAGCCAGCCACTCCCCAAGGCTGCCATAGCCCACCCGCTTTTGTCATTTGCGCGGACGAACTTGAGACGGGTCCTGGGGCTTAATTTTGGGTATGGCTGAGCCCGCATTCTATTTTGCACACGGAGGGTGCTCGTGAGAGGCTCGCCCATTCCCGAGTCCGGGGCGGACGGTGGACAGCCCTCGCCACCCGACTAGCATTTTAAGGCGGCGGACGACATTGGGGACGGTGACGGGGGCTTATTTTTGGGGCGTGGCTATGCCCAAGGCCTATGGCACAGGAGGGTACTCGCAAATTCCTCGCCTCGCCCACCCGAGTCCGGGGCGGAGCTTGGCCAGCCCTCCCCCAAGGCTATAGCCCACCCGCTTTTTTAGGCATTTTTGCGGCACGAATCCTGAGACGGGACTATCGGGGCTTGATTTTGGGATCTATTTTTGGCACACGGAGGGTGCTCCGGAAAGACTCGCCCATTCCGAGTCCGTTGATGGGCAGCCCCTCCCCCAAGGCTCTAGCCTACCCGCGGCATTTTGGGGCGGATCCTTTGGGACCTCGGGGCTTATTTGGCTGTGCCTGCGACCTTCGGCCTATTTTGCACATTGAGGGCGAGGGCACTCCCGTAAAGTCTCGCCCCATTCCTGAGTCCGCGGATCTTTGCTAGCCAATTTCCCCTCGCCATTTTGTCATTTTAAGTGCGGCGGACGAATCTGAGACGGGACCTTCGGGCTTATTTTTAAATTTTGCACACTGGTTGAGCACACTTGGCGCTGGGGAAGTCTCGCCCCATTCCGAGTCCGGACGATGTTGACAGCACTTTCCCTGCCATAGCCCACCCGATTTTTGTGGCCGAACTTGGGACGGGACCTTCGGGGCTTATTTTTGGGAGCGGCTGTGCTGGGCGGCCTATTTTAACGGAGGGCCATCGCAGAGCTCGCCCCATTCCGAGTCCGCGACGCCCCCCAAGGCTATAGCCACCCGCTTGGGCATTTTGGCGGGCGGACAACATGGGGACGGACCGGGATTACTTTTGGCACGCTGTGCCCGCTGCCTATTTTTGGCAGACGGAGGGGGCCAATGTCTCGCCCCATTCCGAGTCCGCGGATTTGTGCACAGCCCTCTCCCAAGGCTATGGCCCACCCGCTGGGCACACGCTGGGACGGACCTCTGGGGCTTATTTTTGGGTGCATGTGCTCATGGCTATTTTTGGTACACGGAGTTTCACAGAGGCTCACCTCATTCCGAGTCCGGCGGCGGGAGTGGGGCCAGCGCCCGCCCGCTTTTTCCTCGCTATGGGGCGGACGACCTGGTGACGGACCCGGGGCTTATTTTTGGGCTCTCCTATTTTTGGCACACGGAGGGCGCCGCAGTGCCTCGCCCCATTCCGGAGTCCGCGGACGAGCGGGCCAGCCCTCCCCGAAGGCTAGCCCACCTGTTTGGGCATTTTGGACGAATTTGGGGGACGGACCTTCGGGTGCTTATTTTGCGTGTGCCCACACCTATTTTTGGCACATCGAGGGTGTCTGCAAGGTCTCGCCCCCATTCTGAGTCCGGCGGATACAAGTAGGCCGCTCCTCCCCAAGGCTATAGCCCACCCGCTTTTGGGAATTCTTTGCAGCGACGAACTGGGGACGCCTGGGGCTTATTTGGGTGCGGCTGTTCCTGTGGGTTTGGCTTTTGGCACATGGAGAGTGCTCACAAAGTCTCGCCCCATTCCGAACCGGGACGAAGTTGGCCAGCTCCCCTCCTCCCAAGCTATAGCCCACCCGCTTTTCTTGGGCATTTTGCAAGGGCGACCTTGGGGACGACCTTCTGGGGCTTATTTTTGGACCAGCCCGAAGGTTGCACACGGAGGGCGCTGAAAGACTCGCCCCCATTCCGAGTCCGCGGACGACACCAGCCTTCCCCTGGGCTCTAGCCCCCAAATTCTGCTTTTTTGGCATTTTTGCGGCGGACGAACTTTGGGACGGGACTCGGGGCTTATTTTTGTGCACGGGTTGCTGTGCCCGTGGCCTATTTTTGGCACAGTGAGGGCACCTGTCGCAAGGTCTCGCCTGTTATAGCATTCGGATTTTAACTTGAGACAGTCCTGCAAGCCTAATTTGGCACACGGAGGGCGCCGTGAAAGTCTTCGCAGGCCCCATTCCGGAAGTGAGTATTGGCCAGCCACTCCCCAAGGCTATAGCCCACCCGCTTTTTGGGAATTTTTTAAGTTTGGGCGATATTTGCGCTTGGGGATCTGACCTGGCCCACCTGATTTGGGCTATTCGGGGGCTGCCACAGCCCGCGTCTATTTTTGGCAGATTTGAGGACGCTTAATGTCTCGCCCCATTCCGAGTCCGCGGATTTGTTAGGGCAGCCCTTCCCCAAGGCTATAGCCCACCCTGCTTTTGCTGGGCATTTTTTCGCGTGATGAAACATTTTTACTTGGTGACTTATAGGGACCTTCGGGGTTATTTCAAAAATATTTAAGCGGTGCCTGCCTCCGCGATTAGCGGGCTAAAGCTTCTCGGTATCTGGTGGTGGCTTAGGCGAGTGATTTTTGGCTCGCCATCATTTTTGGCACACTGAGGGTGCCTGCTGTCTCGCCCATTCCGCCATGGATTAGGCCAGCCCTCGCCCACCCGCTTTTGGGCTTTTTTGCGGAACTTGGACGGAAGGCTGGTGATTGACCTTTGGGCTTATTTTTGGGCGCGGTGCTGTAAAGCGGGCCACCTTGGGGAATGGCGTCTATTTTTTGCACACGGAGGCGCCGCAGCCTCGCCATTCCGAGTCCGGCGGACGAAGTTGTTAAATTTCCACCCTCCCAAGTGCTATAGCCCACCCGCTGCATTTTGGGCATGGACAAACTTGGGACGGGACCTTGGGCTTATTTTTGGGCGCGGCTGTGCCCGCGGCCTATTTTTGGGCACACCGAGGGTGCCTCGCATTCGTAGGTCTCGCCCATTCCGAGTCCGGGATGAAGGGAGCCGCCCCTCTCCCCAAGGCTATAGCCCACCCGCTTTTTTTGGGAATTTTTGCATGAGCTTGGAACTTGGGGACGGACCTTCGGGACTTATTTTGGTGCGGTTCCCGTGGGCCTATTTTTGCACACGGAGAGTGCTCACAAAGTCTCGCCCCATTCCGAGTCCTGGGACGAAGTTGGCCAGCCCTCCTCCCGCCAAGGCTATAAATTTCACCCACGGACCGCTGTGACGGACCTTCGGGGCATTTTTGAAGTGATTGACGACTTGGGGACCTCGGTGCTCGCTTCTATTTTAAGGGTGCCAGCTGCCCGGCCTATTTTTGGCATTGAGAATTTCCTGGGTGCTCAGCAATAATGTCTCACCCGATTCCGAAGTCCGCGGACGGTTGCTGGCCAGCTCCCCAACGCTTATAGCCCACAAATTCCGCTTTTTTTACAAGTGATTTTCATTTTACTGGTCCTCAAGACGGCTCTGGGGCTTATTTTGGCATGCTGCCACGTGAGACGGGCCATTTTTAAGTAAAGTGAAGCGACGCACTCGCAGTAAAGTCTCGCCCCATTCCGAGTCCGCGACGAAGGCCAGCCTCTCCTCGTGCCATAGCCCACCCGTTGGGGCATTTTTGCATGTATAAGACGAACTTGGGGACGCCCCACCTGGCCCTGACTCTTGGCTTGAGCTTATTTGGGTGCTATGCCCATGCCTATTTTTGGCACAGAGGGCATCGCAAAAGTCTCGCCCCATTCCGGAAGTCCGCGGATTTAATGGACGCAACTCTGGTTGGCCTCCCCAAGGCTTTTGGCAGCGTATAGCAGCCCCGCCCCACCCGCTTTTTAGGACGACCTACACAGCCTTAAAAGGCTCTCAATGGACGAACCTGGAGACGGGACCTCGGGGTTTATTTTTGGGCGCATGGGCTGTACGCGCCCATTTTTGGTACACGGAGGGCGCTGAAAGTCTCGCCCTATTCCGAGTCCGCTGATATGTTGGCCAGCCCCTTAATGTTCCCTGCCCCAAGGCTCTAGCACCCGCTTTTTTGGCGTATTTTTGGCAAGCGGACGAACTTTGGGACGGAACTTCGGGGCTTATTTTTGGCACGCCAGCTCTCATGTGGCCTATTTTAGGCACACAGAGGGCACTCAAAAAGTCTTGCTCCCATTCCGAGTCCGCGGACGGCGGGCTGTGGCCAGCCACTCCCCAAGCAATAGCCCATCCGCTTTTGGGCATTTTGCATGGGACGAACTTGGAGACGGACCTTCGGGGGCTTATTTTCTGCGTGGCTGTACCTACGGCCTAATTTTGCACACGGAGGCGCCGCAGTCTCGCCCGATTCCTGAGTCCGGACGAAGTTGGCCATATCCTCCCCAAGGCCATAGCCCACCCGCTGGGGCATTTTGGGCGGATTTAACTTGGGGTGGACGGGTCTCTTCTGGGGCTTATTTTTGCGCGGCTGCGCGGCTGTGCAGACAGCCTATTTTTTGCACACGTAGGGGTACTCGTGAATGCCTCGCCCTATTCCGAGTCCGCGGACGATGTTGGCCAGCCCTCTCCCCAAGGCTGTAGCCCACCTGCTTTTTTGTGCCCATGTATTTTTGTTTGACGAGTCCGGCGGATGAAGCATGGGGACGGGAACTTTGGTTTATTTTACACTGGCCAAAGCTGCCATGCCTAGTTTTGCACACCTGTTGGGAAAGATTGCGGAGGGTGCTTTCACAAATGATCTCGCCTTGAAAAAACCATTCGGGCGGATGCCCAGTCCGCAGCCAGCCCCTCCCCTCCCAAGGCTGTAGCCCACCCGCTGGGCATTTTACGGCGAAACTTGATTTGGACCTTTAAGGGCTTATTTTTGGTACGCTGTGCCTGCTGCCCATTTTTTGGCACACGGAGGCCGCCAGTGTCTCGCCTTTCCGAGTCCGTTGACGGACGGCCAGCCTCCCAAGGCTATAGCCCACCCGCTGTAGCTGGCCCCTTCGGGGCTTATTTCTGGCTTGTTTTGGGCACAGCTGCATGGGCATTTTACGGGGGATTTATTTTTTGTGCTTGGGGACGGACCGGCGAACGAATTTGGCCAGCCCTCCCCAAGGCTATAGCCTCCACCTGCTTTTGGGCACGGCGGACGAACTGACGTATTTGGGTGCGGCTGTGCTCAGCCTATTTTTGGGAGGTGCTTGGGTCTCGACTAGTCCGGTGGATTTATGCTGTGACCCACCTTGGGGCATTCCCAAGGCTATAGCCGGGCGGACCCGCTGAACTCGGCACAAAGACGGGACCTGGGGACGTGTGGACCTGCTTATTTTGGGCGCTGTGACCGCGGACACACGGAGGGCGCCTAAGCAAAGTCTCTCCCCATTCCAAGTCCGGCGGACGAGTGGGCCAGCTCCTCCCCAAGGCTGTAGCCTCACCCGCTTTTGGGCATTTTTGCTTCGACGAACTTGGGGACGGACCTTTAAGGGGCTTATTTTTGGCGCGGCTGTGCCCGCAGGCCTATTTTTGACACACAGAGGGTGCAAAGTCTCGCCCCATTCCAAAGTCCGCGATTTGGATTTAATCTGGATTAGCCAGCCTCCCCAAGGCTATAGCCCACCCGCTTGGGCATTTTTGCAGTGGACGAACTCGGGGACGGGACCTTCGGGGCTTATTTTTGACACGGTGGCAGCTCATTTTTGCACACGGAGGCCGCTCGCAAAGTCTCTCCCATTCCGAGTCCGGGCGGATTTAATTTGGCCAGCCCCTCCTCCAAGGCTATAGCCCACCCGCTTTTTGGGCATTTTTTGGATGAACTTGGGGATACGGACCTTCGTGGGCTTATTTTTGGGCTTTTGCCAGGATCATGGAATATTTTTTTGGCATAATTTGAGGGCGTTTCCTCAAGCAAAGTCTCTCCTCATTCCTAAGTCCGGGACTTAATTTGGCTTCAGCCCCTCCTCTGGCTGGGTTGAAAGCCCACCTGCTTTTGGGCATTTTTATAAGCGAAGAATTGGGGGACGGACCTTCTGTAAGCGATGGGCGCGTGCTCACTCGTTTTTCGTGACACGGAGGCCGTTCTAAAGTCTCGCCTATTCCGAGTCCGGCGGATTAGGCTGGCCAGCCTCTCCTCCTGAAGGCTATAGCCCACCATGCTGGCATTTTTGGCAAGATGAATCTTGGGGACGGACTCTCGGGGCTTATTTCTTGGCGCGGCTGTGACCGCTGAATATTTGGCACACAGGGCGCTCGTAAAGTCTCTCCCTTCCCTGGTCCCCCGCGGACGAATTTGGCTTTCAGCTCTCCTGCCCCAAGTAGCTCACCCGCTGGGCATTTTACGGCGGATTGTGGGGACGGGACCTTCAAGGGCTTATTTTCGGCTGTGCTCAAGCCATTTTTGGTACACGGAGGGCGCTCGCAGCCCTCTCCCCTGTAATTCCCCAGTCCGGACGAATTTGGCCACAGCCCCTTCCTCAAGGTCAGTAGCTTCACCTGCTTGGGCATTTTCGCTTCGGACGAACATGGGACGGACCTTGGGGCTTATTTGGGAAGCGCGGCTGCTCAAGCTTTTAGGAGGTAATAATGAAAGTGCAGTCCGCCCATTCCGAGTCCCGTGACGGTTGGCTGTAGCCCTCCCCAAGCAAGCAGCCCACCTCGCTTTTGGCATTTTTATGGTAGACGAACTTGGGGACGGGACCTTCGGGGCTTATTTGGCATGGCTGTGCCTGCGGGCCTATTTTTGCGCATTGACGGGGCGGTCGGGCCTCAGCAAAGTCTCGGCCCATTCCGAGTCCGGCGGACGAAGGCTCTGCCAGCCTCCCAAGGCTATAGCCCACCTCGCTTTTTGGGTATTTTTGCATGTATGGACGAACTTGGGGACAGGATTCTGGGGCGATTTTTGGACGCTGGCTGTGCCCGCGGCTCATTTTGCATTACGGAGGCCGCAGTCTCGCCCCATTCCGAGTCCGCTTGATGAAGTTGGCCAGCCCCACCCCCCAAGGCTATAGCCCACCCGCTTGTGGACTTTTTCCGCTGGACGAACTTGCGCCGGCCTTCGGCGGCCATTTTGACGCCGCTGTGCCTCGCGCTCCTGTTTGGCACAGTAAAAGCCCTCGCCATTCCGAGTCCAAAGTGGGACGGTTGACAGCCCCACCCCAAGGCTATAGCCTCCACCCGCTTTTGTGGGTCTTTTTCCGCTGGACGAACTTGGCGCCCGGCCTTCGGTAAGAAGTTATTTTTAAGGCGCTGTGCCCATGCCTATTTTTAGCACACGGAGTGTCAGTAAAGTCTCGCGCCATTCCAAGTCCAAGTGATTAAGTTGGCCAGCCCCACTCCCCAAGGCTATAGCCCACCCGGCTTGTGGCCTTTTTCCGCTGGACGACCCTGCGCCTCGCGGCCTCTTGATGGTTGCTTTTGCCAGCCCCACCCCTAAGGCTATAGCCCACCTTGCTTTTGTGGTATTTTTCCGCTGGACGAACTTGTCGCCCGTGCCTCATGTTATTTTAAAAGCGGCTGTACCTGCCGCCTATTTTTGGTATTATCGTGAGGTCGCTTCGTGAAAGTCTCGCCATTCCGAGTCCGCGGACGGTTGTCCTACCCTACCCCCAAGGCTATGGCCCACCCGTTTTGTGGCCTTTTTCTGCTGGACGAACTTGGCCCGGCCTTCAAGTGGAAAGAGTTTTTGGGCGCGCTGTGGCCGCGCCTTTTTATAACACGGAGTTACGAAAGTCTCGCGCCATTCGGAGTCCGCGACGGTTGGCCAGCCCCACTTCAAGGCTATGAGCTTCATGCTTTAGGGCTTTTTCATGGATGAATTTGGCGCCTGGATTGGCGGTAGCTTGGGTAAGAACCTGGTTTATTTTTGTAGGCCCGAGGCCGGGCTGCAGTCTCGCGCCATTCCGAGTCCGCGGGATTTGGCTTGGCCAGCCCCACCCCCAAGCAGCCCACCCGTGTTTTGGCCTTTCTTTTCCGCTTGACGGTCTTGGCGCCCCGGCATTCGGGCGAAGATTTTGGTCGCTACAGCCCGCTGCCCATTTTTGGTACATAGAGGCCATTCGGCAGAAGTTTCGCACATTCCAGTCCGGCGGGACGAGTGAAGCAGTCTCTCCCTAAGGCTATAGCCCACCCATTTTTGGGCATTTTTATAAGATTAACTGGGCACGGGACCTTTGGGGGGCTTATTTTGGGCTGGGCCAGCCTGCGGCTCATTTTTGCACACGGAGGATGTTCAAAGTCTCGCCCATTCCGAGTCCGTGATTAGTTGGCCAGCCCTCCTCCTGAAGGCTATAGCCCACCCGCTTTTGGGCATTTTTATGTGGTGGATGAACTTGGGGACGGGACCTTCTGCAGTGCGCAGCCTGTGGGCGTGGCTGGGACTGTGGGTCTATTTTTGGCACATCTGAGGGCTTAAAGTCTCGCCCATTCCGAGTCCGGCGGATTTAGTTTCACAGCCCTCCCCCGCTATAGCCACTCCGCTTTTGGGCATTTTTAAGTGGCGGACGAACTGGGGATAGACCTTCGGGGTTATTTTTTTGACGCGCTGTGCCCGCGCCTATTTTTTTGGCTTAATGGAGGCCGCCGCAAAGTCTACTCCCATTCCGAGTCCGCGGATGAAGTTGGCTGCTCCCACTCCCCTGCTGAAGCGAGCAGCCCACCCAGCTTTTGTGGACTTTTTCCGCTGGACGCACTGGCGCCTCGCCTTCTTTGGCGTTATTTTGACGCGCTGTGCCCGCTGCCTAGTTTTGCACACGGAGGCCGCCGAAAGCCCACGCGCCATTCCGAAATCCAGTGGACGGCGACAGCCCCACCCCCTCAAGGCTATGGTAGCCTGCCCGCTTTGTGGGCTTTTTCCGCTGGACGACCTGGCGCCCGCCTTCGGCAGAAGACATATTTTTGCTGCTGCCAGCCTGCTGCCTATTTTTACACACACGGAGGTCAGCCGTAAAGTCTCGCCATTCCAATTCCGCGGACGGTTGGCCAGCCCCACCCCAAGGCTATAGCCCACCCGCTTTTGTAGGCCTTTTCCTGGACGACCCCATGCGCCTGCCTCGGACGGTTATTTTTGCCAGCCCCACCCCTGCCATAGCCCACCCGCTTTTGTGGCATTTTTCCGCTGACGAACTTGTCGCCTGGCCTTCAGGCGGTTATTTTTGGGTGCGTTGTACCTGCGCTCTATTTTTGAGACATCACTGGCGCCACAAGAAAGCCTCGCGCCTATTCCGAGTCCGGGCGGATGGGTTGTCCCCACCCACCTCTGCTATAGCCCACCCGCTTTTGTGGCCTTTTCTGCTAATAATTTGCGCCCCGGCCTTCGGCGCATTTTTATGCCGCGGCCGCGCCTATTTTTATAACACGGAGGCCACTCGCAGAAAGTCTCGCGCCTTCATTCGAGTCCGCGACGGTTGGCCAGCCCCACCCCCAAGCAGGACCACCTTGTGGCCTTTTTCCGTGAGGACGACCCTGGCGCCTCCCTGGACTGGCGGTTATTTTGGGTGCAGCTGTGCCTGTGGCCTATTTTTGGTACACTGAGGCCGGGCCGCAAAGTCTCAAGGCCATTCCGAGTCCGCGGATTTAGTTGGCCAGCCCTACCCCTAAGGCTGTAGCCCACCTTGTTTTTGCCTTTTTCCGCTTGGATTTAACTTGCGCCCGGCATCAAGTGGTTATTCTTAAGCGCGGCTGTGCCTGCGGCTCATTTTTGTACACATAGAGGCCATTCGCAAAGTCTCGCTACACCCGAGTCCATGATTTGGCTGGGCCAGCTCCGCCTCCCAAGGCTATAGCCCACCCATTTTTGGGCATTTTTATAAGGGACGAACTTGGGTACGGGACCTTGGGGCTTATTTTGGGCTACAGTTCGCTGCCTATTTGGGTACACTTGAGGACGCTCGGTGAAAGTCTCTGCCCCATTCCGAGTCCGCGATTTGAAGTTGGCCGCCCCTTCCCAAGGCTATAGCCCACCCGCTTTTGGGCATTTTTGCGGCGGATGAACTGGACGGACCTTCTGGGCCTATTTGTATGTATGCTGTATTCAGGGCTTTCGCCTATTTTGGCCACTTGAGGCGCTGCAGTCTCTCCCCATTCCGAGTCCGTGGACGAATTTGGCCAGCCCCTCCCCTAAGGCCGTAGCCCACCCGCTTTTGGGTATTTGCTTCGGACAACATGGGGACGGGACCTTTGGGCTTATTTTTGGGCAAGTGCTGTGTCGACGGTTTATTTGAGACATTTGAGGCGCTCGTAAAGTCTCGCCTTACTCCCGAGTCCGGCGGACGGTTGGCCAGCCCTCCTGCCTATAGCCTCCAACTGCTGCATTTCAAGGGTGTGACGAATCCTGGGACGGGACCTTTCAAGGACATATTTTTGCACGTGGTTGTGCCTGTGGGCCTATTTTTGCACACGGTTGCCGGGCTTTCGTGAAAGTCTCGCCCCATTCCGGAGTCCGTGGACGAAGTTTGTGCCACTCCCCTCTCCTGCTATAGCCCACCCATGGCATTTTTATGCGTGACGAACTTGGGGACGGGACCTCGCTGGGCTGATTGGACACGGGCGCAGTTCCGCGGCCTATTTTTGATACACAATGGAGCTTCTCGCAAAGTCTCGGCCCATTCCAGTCCGCGGACGGTTGGCCAGCCCTAATTTCAAGGCTATAGCCCACCTGCTTAGGACTTTTTTCCGCTGGACGAACTTGGCGCCTCGCTCTCAAGTGGTTATTTTTGGGCGCGGCTGTGCTCTACGGCCTATTTTTACATTTGAGGCTGGGCCGCAAAGTCTCACGACATTCCGAGTCCGCGGATTTGCTGGCTACCACCTCCTAAAGGCAATAGCAACCTGCTTTTGTGGGTTTTTCCGCTGGACGACCCATGCCTGCCTTCGTAGCATATTTTTGCACACAGCCCAAGGCCTATTGCACACGAAAGCCGCCAGGCAAGTCTCGCGCCATTCCAAGTCCGGCGATTTAGTTGGCCAGCCCCACCCCCAAGAACAGTAGCCCCACCGTTTTTGTAGGCCTTTTTCCGCTGGATGAATTTGGCGCCGGTCAAGGTGCAGCTATTTTGGGCGCAAGCAGCTCTACGCCTATTTTTGGCACACTTGAGGCCGCTTCGAGCCCCGCGATTCCGAGTCCGCGGACGGGTTGGCCAGCCCCACCCCAAAGGCAATAGCCCACCCGCTTTTTGTGGACTTTTTCCGCTGACGAACTGGCGCCTGGCCTTCAAGAAGATGGCGCGGCTGTGCCCCACGGCCTATTTTGGCACGAGGCCGCCAAAGTCTCGCCCCATTCCTAGTCCAGTGGACGTTTTGAAGCACTTCCACCTTTCTAAGCAGGTCCCACCTGCTGTGGCCTTTTCCGCTGGGAGGAACTTGGCGCCCGGCTCTCGGCAGCTTTTATTTAAAGCGCGTTGTCTTTACCGTCGGCTTTGAAGATTATGCCGCTTCGAAGTCTTCGCGCTTATTCCGCATCCAGACGGTTAAGGCGCCCTATACTCCTAAAGTTGTTGCAACACCGCTGGTTTTTCCGCTTGGACGAATTTGGCGCCTGGGCTCTAAGGGCAGCGCCAGCCCCACCCCCTGGGCGCTATGAACACCTGCTTAGGGCTTCTTTTTTCCGCTGGACGTAATCGCCGCCGCCTTCAGGCGGTTATTTTTGAAGTGCCAAACTGGGCCTATTTTTGGTACAACCGAGGTCTGCAAAGCCCTCTCATATATTCTGAACCCATGGATTTGTTGTCTCACACTCACTTACAGCTTCCACCCATGGCCTTTTTCTGCTGGACGAATTTGCGCCCGGCCTTCAAGGTTATTTTAAGTGCTGCTCATGGCCTGGATGCAGAGGGAGACAATTGAGGCTGCCTGCAGTCTCGTACCTATCTGAGTCCGCGGATTGTTACTAGCTCCACTTCTGAAAGCCGAGCCTACCCGCTTTTGTGGGCCTTTTTCCGCTGATTTAAACGTTGCCTTCTGAGACCTCAGTGTTATTTTTGCAGAAATTTGCGCTTTCTGTACATTCTTTTACACCATGCCACAGAAAGTCTCGCACACCCCAGTCCTATGGATTAAGTTGGCTAGCCTCACCCCCCTAAGGCTATAGCCCACCCGTGTTTTTGGACTTTTTTCCGTTGGACTTAATCTTATGCCCTCGCCTCAAGGTTATTTTTGGCGCCACAGTCATGCTTTCTATTTTTACACGATGAGCGCCGCTCGCAAAGTCTCGCACACCTGAAACTGCGGACGGCGGCCAGCCCACCCTGCCATGCCTCACCTAAGCGCCGCCTTTCCCGCTGACGATCCTGGCGCCCGGCTTGATTTGCGCATTTTAAGGCCAGCCCGCGCCTATTTTTGGTATCATGGAGGCCGGGCCTGGGAAAGCTGACCACTGAGTCCGGCGGATGGTTGCCCAGCCCCAAGCAGTAGCCCACCCGCTTTTTGTGGGCCTTTTTCCGCTGACGAACTTGGCGCCCACTGGCGGTTATTTTTGGGTGCGTGCTGCCCGCGTCATTTTTGGTACAATGAGGCTTACTGCTGCAGTCTCGCACTATCCGAAGCCCAGCGGTGGATAGCTTGGCTAACCCCACTCCCCTGCTGCCATAGTAGCTCACCCGCTTTTTGTGGCCTTTTTCCGCTGATTGGTTCTCTTGGGCGCCTGCCTTCAAGGGAAAGAGTTTTTGGGAAGTGGGTTGCACTCCATGGCCTATTTTTAGGAACAATGGAGGCTGCCAGAAAGCCTCGCGCCATCTGGATGTCCACATGAACACGGTTGGCAGCCCCCACCCCCTGTTGCTAGCCCACCCGTGTTTTTGGCCTTTTTCCGCTGGGATTTAATCTTGATTTCCGCTTTCGGATATGATGAGACTGCCGCTCATACTTATGGGGCACACGAGCCATCAAAGAAAGTCCGCACATTCCAAAGTCCCATGGACGGTTGGCCAGCCCCACCTCTCAAGGCCAGGCCACCCGCTTTTGTGGCCTTTTTCCGCTGACGACCTGATGCCCGCTCGGATGTTGCTTTTACACAAAGCTTTATGCCCACTTTTGCACACTCTGAGCGCCTGCAAAAGTCTCGCACCATTCGAGTCCGTGACGAAGTTGCCCAGCCCTCCCACTCCCTAAGGCTATTCACCCGCTTTTGTGTTCTTTCTAATTCAGCCACGCCCGCCTTCGGCTGCTATTTTTAGGCGCTGTACCCGCGCCCTATTTGGCACGCTGGAGGCTGGGCTCAAAGTCTCTGCAACACTCTGCAGTCCTGGACGGTTGGCCAGCTCCCCAAGGCACAGCCCAAATTCGCTTTTGTGGGCCTTTTTCCGCTGTAATGAGCTTGGCGCCCCTGCCTTCTAGGGGGTTATTTTTGGGCGCGCTGTGCACGCGCTCATTTTTAGTATCACCTCTGAGGTCATTGCAAGTCTTCTCCTGCCACACCAGTCCGTGGATTTACAAGTCACGCCCTAATTTCTGTGCTAGGCCACCCGCTTTTTGTGCCTTTTTCCGCTGGACGAACTTGGCGCCCGGCCTTCTGGCGGTTATTTTTGGTGCGGTTGTGCCCGCGGCCTAGTTTTTGCACACGGAGGCTGGCCAGAAGTCTCAAAGCATCTGTCTCAGTCCATGACTGAAGTCATGTCCCCACCTTAAAGGCAATAGCAACCTGCTTTTGTGGCCTTTTTCCGCTGGATTAACAACCCTGGCCCGGCTCAGGTAGTTATTTTAAGTGGGGTTGTGCCTTGCTGGGCCATTTCCTCGCACACAGAGGTCAGCTGCAAAGTCTCTGCTGGGCCATTCAAGTCCATGGACATACAGCCCCACTCCCCAAGGCTATAGCCCCACCAAGCTAGTGCCTTTTTCCGTTGGAGTAAATCCTGCGCCCGGCCTCGGCGCTTATTTTTGTGCATGCCCTTAATGGGCCTATTTTACAAAGACGGAGGCCGCTGTAGTTCCAGCACACCAGTCCCATGACGCCGCTGGCCCACTTCCCAAAGCTATGGCTCACCCAAGTGCAGGGCTTCGCTGGATTTGCGCCGGCCTTCAAGGTTATTTTTAAGCAGCTCTAATTCCCCAAGGCTATAGCTCACCTGTTTTTGTGCCTTTTCCGCTGGACGAACTTGTCACCAAAGCCTCTGGGCAGCACACTTAAAGTGCTGTAATTAAGGGCCTATTTTTGTACACCGAGGCGCTGCAGAAAGTCTCGTACATTCATCCATGGACGGTTGTCCCACTCCCACCCCCAAGGCTTACAGAGCCCACCCATGCTTTTGTGTGGCCTTTTCTGCCTTATCACCTCTTGTTTCCGCCTTCAAGTGCCATTTTTGCGCGGCTGTGCCCAAGGCCTATTTTTAGGAACAATGGAGGCCGCCCGTAAAGTCTCGCACTATCTGGAGTCCATGGCTTGGTTGGCCAGCCCCACCCCCTGCTGCAGTTTTAACTGTTAGGCCTTCATTGATTTAATCATGAGCTGGACTTCGGGCGGTTATTTTGGTGTAGCGCCTGTGGTCGATTTGGCAAGATCTGGCCGCCGCCGCAAAGCTTGCGCCATTCCGAGTCCGCGGATTTGCTGGCTGTTTTACCCCTCTAAGGCTGGTGAGTTTCACCTGCATGGACTTTTCCGCTGGACGAACTTGGCGCCCGGCCTTCGGGCGGTTATTTTGGGCTGCTACAGCCTGCGTCTATTTTTGGTACACACGGAGGCCGCTTCGCAAAGTCTCGCGCCACCTGCAATGTTCCATGATTATACAGCTCTACCCTCAAGGCTATAGCCTACCCGTTTTTGTGGCCTTTTCCGCTGGATAACTGGCGCCCCGCCTTGAGATTTAAGTTATTTTTAAGCGCAAGGTGCCTGGCACATGGCAGCATCTTTATGCCGCCAACAAAGTCTCGCACCATTCGAGTCCGGCGGACGGTTGCCCAGCCCCACCTCAAGGCGCAGCCCACCCGCTTTTGTAATGCCTTTTTCCGCTGACGTAATCTCAAGGCCCTTCCGCCTTCGCTGTGTTATTTTTGGGTGCGGTGCTGTGCCTGCGCCTATTCTTTCTGGCACAATGGAGTCACGCAAAGTCTCGGACCATTCCGAGTCCACGGACGAAGCACAACCCCCACCCCCTGGGCGCTATAGCCTCACCAGGTTTTTAGCCTTCTTTCGCTGGACGACCCTACATGCCCGCCTTCGGGCGGTTATTTTGGGCGCCGCTGTACCCGCGCTCATTTTTAGGAACACGGAGGTCGTCCAGAAAGTCTCAAGGCCATTCGAGTCCGTGACGGTTGGCTCAGCCTGCACCCCCAAGCATAGCCCACCCAGAGCTTGGTCCGCTGGACGAACTTGGCGCCTGCCTTTCGACGCAGCATATTTTTAAGCGCTGCTGTGCCTGCGCTCTATTTTAAAAGCACACACGAGCCACTCGCAAAGTTCAAGGCCATTCCGAGTCCGCACAAGGCCATGCCCACTTCTACAAGGCTATAGGCCACCTGCTTTGTGGCCTTTTCCGCTGGACGAATCCTGGCGCCCGGCCTTCGATTTGTTATTTTTAAAGGGCGCTGTGCTCCTGCGTCTATTTTTGCACACTTGAGGCCGCCGCAGAAAGTCTCGCAGAACACCATCTGGAAGTCCAGCACGTTGCCCAGCCCCACCCAAGGCTAGCCCACCCGCTTTTGCATTTTTCCGCTGGAATGAGCTTCGCGCCCTGCCTTCGGCGAAAGTTATTTTTAGGGCTGGGTTGTACCTGCGCCCTATTTTGGCAGAATGCTGGAGTTGTCGCCTAAAAGTTTCCTGCACACTCCGAGTCCGCATCTGTTGCCAGCCCCCAAGGCAATAGCTCCACCTGCTTTTAGGCTTTTTCTGCCACAGCTGGCGCCTGCCTTCAGGGGTTATTTGGGCGCTGTGCACGCGCCCATGCCACATTTGGGAGGCCGCCGCGAAAGTCTCAAGGCCATTCCAGTCCGGGCGGACGGGCGGGCTGTCCACTTCTGTGTGCCAGGTAAAGGCCACCCGCTTTTGTGCAGCCCTTTTCCGCTGGACGAATCTTGGCGCCTGCCTCAAGTGTTATTTTTGGGTGCAAGCAAAGCCAATGGGTTTAGCTGCACATGAGGTTGCCAGAAGTCTTCAGACTATTCCCAAGTCCAGCGGATGAAGTTGGCCAACCCACTCCCCCAAGGCTATAGCCCACCTGCTTGTGGCCTTTTTCCATGGCCGAACTTGGCGCCCGCCTCAAGGGTTATGGGTTGGCGTAGCAAAACCGCTGGCTCATTGGTATTAATGGAGGCCGCTGCTGTCTTCGCGCTAGCCTGGAGCTTCTCCTATGACAGCTGCCAGCCCCACCCCCAAGGCTATAGCCCAAATCTGCCAGGAACTCTTCTTTTCCATGGATAACTTGGCTCTGGACTTCGGGCGGTTATTATTTTTGGTACAGCTGTGCCTGTGGCCTATTTTTGGCACACCGAGGCCGCCGTGAAAGTCCTTCGCGCCATTCCGAGTCCGCGGACGTTGGCCAGCCCCACCCCCTCAGCGCTATAGCCCACCTGTAGAGCGCCTTTTTTCCGCTGGATGAATCTTGCGCCCGGCTCAAGGGAAATATTTTTGGGCGCGGCTGTGCCCGCACCCTATTTTTCTCAATGATAGTTCACAAAGTCTCGCCATTCCGAGTCCAGTGAGATGGTTCCAGCCCTCCCAAGGCTATAGCCCACCTGCTGGGTATTTTGCGGCGGACGAATCTCAGGACGGACCTTGGGTGCTTATTTTAAATGGGCTGTGCTCATGTGCCTGTTTTTGTATTAATGGAGGGCACTCAAAGTCTCGCCATCCCATCCGCGGACGAAAAGTTGGCCAGCCCTCCCCAAGGCTATAGCCCACCGGTTGGGCATTTCTCACAAGTGATTGTCCTGGGGACGGACCTTCGCTGGCTTTAAGCGCTGCTGCGCTTTACGGCCTTATTTGTTAATGGAGGGCGCTTCGAAAGTCTCGCTTCATCCCAGTCCGGCGGACGAAGTTGGTCAGCCCTCCCCAAGGCTATAGCCCACCCGCTTTGCATTACTGACGAACTTGGGACGGGACTGGGGTCGACAGCGCCAAACGCCGCCTATTTTTTGGTATTAATGAGGCGCCGTAAAGTCTCCTCATTCCGAGTCCGCGGACGAGGTTGGCCATCCCTTCCCTAAGCAAACTCCCCACCCGCTGGGCATTACATGACGAACTTGGGACGGACCTTCGGGGCTTATTATTTTTGTACAAGCAGTCCACAGCGCTCCATTTTGGTAATGAGGCGCCTTCGTGAGAAAGTCTCGCCATTCCGAGTCCGCGGGATTTGGGTTAAGGCAGCCTTCCTGCTTCTAAACACCCAAGCTTGGGTATTTTACATGGGGCGGATTTAACTTGGGACGGACCCTGAAAGTGCTTATTTGGGCCGCCGTCCTA